>VZTL01076325.1:33443-43634 GCA_013400535.1 Scopus umbretta
GCGGCTACAGGCTGGGCAGGCTTAGGGTTGAGCTGGATCCCACACTGCCTTTAGCTCCGTGGTCTCTGACCTGGAGAGCTTATCTGGAAGCCCATCTCCTCCCAGCCATGCCGCGGAGGACAGTTTGGGATCGCTCCCACCTGCAAGGCTTCCTGCTGGCAGCTCCAGGGTGTCACAGTGCCACCTTTCCACGCGTCTCCAGCCAGCAGCCCAGCACTTCCCTTTGGCAGACTGGAGCTGCTTAATGGGATGTGCTGATGGGTGTCAGCGGTTGGACTTCCCAGCCAAGGATACTGAGAAACGGGGAGAGGCCTTCACCACAGGGTTTTGCTGGTCGCTAGCGGAGTTACAGCTGTCCCTCCTGTTTCATGCTTTTGCTTTCCTAAACACTCGTGTTCCTCATGAGGCGTAGGAATATGGAAGCCATCAAGTTTATTGATTATTCTCTTATCAGTGTGGATTTTTAAGGGAGAGAAGGATGTTACAGTGACTCATATTTTGTCATAGCCAGTGCCTAAAGCCGTTACGATGCTTGCTGAAACTCTTGTTTATACTGTGAATAACATTGCACAGAAGTCACGAACAAGTTCTTCCTGCAGTTCTACTGGTGGCTCTGACAGTGGCGCTTGTTATTAAAAGGTCATATTTTAAATGAAATATGGTATTTTTGCAGATTTTACTTTACCTAACGAGGATTACTTGCTACAACTGCCTGTGCAGAAATTGAAAATGCCGCATGCAAAGTTTAGGAACTCACTGAACGCAATTACAGCGGTGACGGTTATTCTGGCTGTTTAGTTGGAAAACCAAAAACAGTAACTGGGGAGATTATAATGAGGGAACTAGCCTGGCAGCTTCTTGGTAGCAGTGACAAACGCTTGGGTTTGTGAGCCCTCGGGTAGGGAGGGGAGGTGGCTGGGGGTTTGTAAAGTGGCATGATAAGCCGCTGGAGCGTTGTCTTATTCGATCTGAGAACTAATATGTGTTTAGCTTTGCTAATACTTTTCTGCGGAAAGCACTGTGCACCTCTTTGTAAACTAGAGGAAGGCTGAGGTTGCCTATCTGTGACACACATCACCAGTGATCGCGTGCGGAGTGAGACCGGTCTGTGGAGGAGAACTAAAGCTGACCGAGGTGTAAAGACGCTGGGGTTTGCGGTGTGGAAGATGTTCACCGGGACCAGGGACCCAGCAGACCCTGTGCTGCACTCTTTTGTTGCGCGGATGTCGGAGCTCACCATCCGCAAAATGCTGCTCCGCTGCCCCTCATTGCCCTGGAGCAGGGTGGCTCCTTTGGGAATGCATCGTCATTGGCCTGCTCTCTTTTCCTGCCCACGCGCTGCCAGAGGTGTGCTGACTTTGAAGGTGTGCCAGTGCTTGGACCGGCACCTGAATGTACCAGGGCAGTTGTAGCGTAGAAGTAGATAGTGAGTCTGATGCTGTGTGTGACTTGGCTGGTGTTAGCAGCAGAAGGCAGCGTCCGAGTGCCATTTACCTCAGTGAGGGGTTTGCTGGGCTTGGGCTTGCGTTTGCTATTACCCGTTTTGGACGAGCAAAAGCCTTTTGTTGCTTCAGGTCTACACTGGATTAAAATGGAACTTTAAACTGGTTTTAAATGTGTATGTTTAACTTACAAAGCTGCCAGGCTTCAACTATGTTTGGTTTAGTTGCAACAATTAGTCAAAAATGTCAGTGACAATTAATTATTACAACATAACTGGCCACGCGTTCGCAGCTTAGATCTCTGTCACATCTAGGGTGTGCTTTTTTGAAGTTTTAATTGTAGTCTGATGTGATACTGGAGCTGTCGGTCACTGGTGAACAAGTAGAAAAGCTGTTGATGACCTTAGTGTAATATGAAGGGACATCTATTGTGTTACTGCAATATCACATTAGGCGTCAGCGTGTGTGGCTTTTTTTTTTTTCTTTTTAAAAAAAAAAAAGCTTAATATCTGCATGTAGAAGAGGATTTGTGTAGCGTCACTTTTAGTCTGGAATTATTGCTAAGTTGTTACGCTAGTAAGGACATCTCTTTGGATGAGAAAATGAATCTGCAAACTGAAAGCTTTTAATAGGGCTGCCTCATTAACTGTGTTCTCAGTGCCTTGTATAACTTCCAAAACTGTATCACATTTTTGTTGTCTTCTGTTTCTGTCCTCTCCCCCCCACTCATTAAAATGTTCCCATATGTTGGTGTGAAATGTTTTATTACAGTTTTGAAAAGTCCAGCTGACCTCAGTGAGACTGTGAGAGAAGGAGCTCTGGAAAATGAGATTTCGCAAAGCCTCAGCTGCCCGGCTCTAGCAGAGCTGAGTGTCAGCGTGGTGCCTTAGAGGATCATGTGAAATAGTGGGGGGTTTTTTGTTTGGTTTTTTTGCTTGTTTTCTTTTCCTTGGCTTTTTTTATTACTTCCTGATAAGTTGTCACAGGGCTCTCTCAACATCACATGAGAGCCAGCCTGAAGACTCCCTGTTTTGAAACTCACTGCTGACTGAATCTGGCTGCTTTATGGTCTCTTGCTGCAATTAACGTGTTGCAAATGGACATGGGTCGCCAGTTCTTTTTAGTGTCTACTTACTGGAACATCAGAACAGATGAAAGTCTTTAGATACTTTGGATAACAGACTGAAAGCTTCTGCAGTTGTACATAAAATACTGTCCCAGTTGGGAGGAGGAGTAGGAGGAGGGTAATTAGATTCCCTCACTTCCCCCCCCCCCAACCATCATCGTCATTGCATCCTGGCCTCCTAAAGTCTGTCTTTGCAATACTTCCTGTGAAATGGTTTTCTCTGTATAGGCTTTCTGGGCGCTGAGACCTAAACTTTGACAATGCTAATTATATTAAATAGAGCCTATTATGCAAAGGCTATTATTGCTAATAGATTAAATGGGTAGTCTTAATGGAATTTATCTGCAGTGCTAAGACTTGCAGGTCACAGTTCAACTGGCTTGCAGGTCACAGATCACTTATTTAATGCAAGTTGTAGTCCTAAGTAAATATCTTTGATGGCTAACCCTGTTGCTTGTTTGCTTTCCATCCCCCCCCCCCCCCTTTTTTTTTTTTTGTCTTCCCTCTACCCAGTGAGACTGCACCAAAATGTCTCTCTATCCTTCTTTGGAAGATCTGAAGGTGGACAAAGTTATTCAGGTATGGTGGGCTTTAATAATATGAGTTTTGATGACGATAATATAGCTGATGATATTTAATCCAGGGAAGGGGAGACATTTATTGTAGGTGAGAGTTTGTTCTACCATTGTATTCTAAAACGGGAAGGACAAACTACTTACTTTGTAGCTTGTTACAATATGATTGATGTGTATTTTACCACTGTTTGGTATATTTATTTTGTTTTATATATTCATTTATAGTAATTTGTCTTTAGTGTGTTGATATGTTTGGGTATTTTTATGTATAGATACTTGGTCTTAAGTAGACAAACATAGTCAGTTTCTTATCATACTTTAGCTCTGATGTGATGAGTAGGTATTGACTGAACTAATAAACCTGCTGTGTCTCATTCCCGGTGTCCAAATCTGTGGCAGAAAGCTTTCATAGTCAGTTGGGCACAAAAAAAGAGCACTAGCTCTCTTAATGTCATCTGGAATCACAGACTTGTCCTCTAGCTATTTCATGGTAGTGACCAGTTCTCCCGGTACTTCCAAGGTAAAGGCTTTTACACAAATGTGATTATGTGTAAGAATACCGGTAGCTTTATTAGACAGGATGAGGATGAAAAAATATCTGTGAAACCAAATAACGAAAAACCACTTCAATGGATAAAAACTCCATGAAAAATTTGACATGGATGTATTTTATGAGGCGTTTCCTTGCTTTCTTCAGCACTTTACCTAGCTTCCATTTTTCTTTCCTAAACTTAAGCTGGATTCCCTCCCCATTTAAACAGCAGTGAGTTATACTGCATTGTAAGGTGGCTGCTGCTTCTGTTCTTGTCCTCATTAGGAAGCAATCAAGTAAACTGCACAGAACAACTTACTAACGCTCCTGTGTTGTCCCAAAGTGGAGTGCCTCAGTCTGGCTTGTGTTTGTATGTGTGGGGTGGGGCTCTTGAAGTTGTAGGTGCTGTGTTGGGATTTTCCCTTGTCGTGCCTGCCCACCCCATTCTTCTTATCTTACCAAAGTCCTTTATCTACAGTCAGGTAATGCTGAACAACAAAAAAAAAAGTAAAAAAAAAAAAAAAAAAATCGTGGAGCCAAGAATGTGTTCCTCTGGCCTTTTAAAGACCAACTGCTAGAGTTTATATATTACGATGAAAAATATTAAATGTGGTCTTTCTACTGTTTAACTTTTGTGACCGCTGAATGAAGCAGTGAGGAAATGGAACTAGGGTATCTCTGTGCCGAGTCTTGTAAACCTTGAACCGTGGATACATGTTCTGTCATTTTATAGAGCAGGGACTCTTCTTGTATGTTGTCTTGCCTGATGCTCAGCAGGATTTATGAACTTGGGCAGAGTGCCTTGTTCATGTGATTACACCTGTAGCCTATTGTGGTGTTTAACAGACAAATAAGAGTAAATCCTGTAGAGGTTTCTTCAGGGAGCATAACAAATTGCTCTGTTAAGCTAGTTTAGTCATTCGTGACCTGTAATCTCAAAGGTCAGTTTTCTAGAAATCAGTTCACGTGGGACAGATGCTTGCTGTTATACCTAAAGATGACTGTCCACTCAAAGTTTAAATTAGGATTTCACGAAGTTTTAGCACTTGTTGAGTGGGATGTCAAGCAAGATGGCCTATGAGAACATTCATGTGGGGGTGGGAGAGAAGGGAGATAGAGCTAAGAGCATTCGATTACAGATCCCACGTGTAGAGGCTTGAGTGCTCTTATTGCCATCATCGATGGGGAAGATTGCCCTTCAGCAGTTACGGGACAGCATCTCGCTCCTGCCAACTGCAGTAGGAACTAGGAGGGTAATGAGGTCTCTACTGAGTATAGCTGTGAGAGAGGTGAAGTGAATACTGTTGTTGCTAAATACCACTATTTCAAGAGAAAGCCATTCCATTTTCACTGATATTTTTGGTAGCCAAGGCTAAATTATTTGCCTCTCCCAAAAAGTGCATTATAAAAATGCTGTCTCTTAAAATATGTCTGAGAGCACCCTTGGGAGAAAGGGGGCAGAGTACTGAAAGACAAAGTCTGTATCCATAACAAGTGAGTGAGATTAAAATGACTGCTGGTTCAGACAGACAGACTTGTTACATTAAATACTCTAACCTGTTCTCTTTGTCCAGCGTTTGAGTTGGAGGCTGTTCTTCTTAAATACATCTGACATTGATAAATAATGAATCATTCTTGCACTGTAACTTTCTTCTAAAAACAGCTTTCTGGAGAGTACAGGAATATGAAGTCTTCTATTTTTAAGCATGATTTCCTTAAACATTAAGTAATTTGATCGTCATGTTGTGCTAGGTGATTTATGTGTCCTGTTCAGCATAAGGTTTCACTATGCATTTAGTAATTCCCCCAACCCCCCACCTTTGACGTTCAACCTTTGGAGAGTTATTGAGATAGCTATTTCCATCACACTTAACAGGCCTTTGTAAAAGGCAGTGTTTTTCACTGGTCATGATTACCCAAGGCCAAAAAAGTAGTAGCTGAGGTATTCAGAAGGAAGGAAACTGGCTTGCTTTAATACAGTCTCTTACATTTGTGAGTCTGTAAGTGATACGGAAACTAAGCTTAGTGTGTTCGCTGTAGTGGCAACTTCTGCAGAAAAATAATCTTGGAAGGTCCATTTCTTTCAGAGGGTATTAAACTAGTAGCATTGGACTGTGTGGAACTTAACTTACAACCTATAAGGGACTGTGGCAGAACTCATGAATAACGTCTGTAAATGGTGAAGAGATAAGAATGGCTGCTATCCAGCTGAAAAACAAGTAATTGCAAAACACTCTGCCAAAGGTCATACCTTAAAACGTAAAGTTATTAAACTCTGCTGGCAAAGCTTTATATGTCTTTTAAGGAGATCTTATGTTCTTTAACTTGCTTAATGACAAAACCAAAACCAGAAGATTGACAGTAAAGCCTTTCTACATTATTACTGTAGCCTTATGTCTGGGAAAGATACAACTTGATCTACTGAAGTAGTTTGATACTGCTACAACATATTGTATTGAAGTTATTTATTTGAAAAGAAAAGATTGACTTCAGAGCTTCAAGATGAATAGTAACTAGCATGTACAAGAAAAACCAAAATACTTAGTCTCCTGGCTGCATAATAAAGATTTCATGGATTTTTTTTTTTCTTATACAAGATAATATATGTGAGTTTCCTTGCTTCTAGGCTCAGACTGCCTTTTCTTCAAATCCAGCTAATCCAGCAATCTTGTCTGAAGCTTCTGCTTCTATTCCTCATGATGGAGGTAAGCTCATGTACTGTATGCTATCCTAATGTTGTGAAAAGCAGTTATGAAAGCCTAAAGTTACAGTACAGTCAAAAATACCTATAAATATGTAATCCTGTTTATTAAAGGTCATTTCCTTTTTGGAAAGGCTAGCCTCCCTCCCACCCCTCCACCCCACTTGCCCCAAACCACTTTGGTAAAGGCACTATAGGAGTCAAGAAAACAGTGTTTACTTATAAAAGGAAGTTGTGGCAAACACTAACCCTTCTCCTAACTTTTCGAAACCTTTTCCAAGTAAGCATAACGTAACAAGATCTGCTGTTGGTACCATTTAAGGTCTTTTTAACTCTTACCTCAAACTCAGTTGTCCTTGTTTATTATGTGTATTTTTTGTAAGGTTTAGAGAGCAGCATGTGTAAGTCTGAATGCCTTTCCTCTCCATATGAGCTTGCTTGGGAGCAAACAAATGCAAATCTCTCAATAGAGAAGTGCCCAGGAAGGTGGAGCGTAATCTTGTCAGGCTATCGACATAAAGCTTCCGGCAGATTTTGGGATCAAATGTCTGATGGGAAATCCATCAGACCTAAAGCTGAATGACTTGTACCCATTTCTGTTCCTGTTCTCCCATGCATATGTACATCCATGAAGTTCAGCACTTCGGGCTAGTGAGTTATGCTTGGTCTAAAGCCTAAAATCTGTAACCAGCATGACCAGTAGCAGTGCTTGTGCAGCTGTTAAGAATGTTGGTTGATCAGATATTAGTGCGTGGTGGATGCAACTTTGTCTCCAGTTCTCCTCATGGTGCTGGTGTGCTTAAAATGACTTTAAGGCAGGAGTTTCTGCAGCTCACCAGAAAGCCACCTCTCAAATCTTTTCTGGAATAGATACTTACCTGGCCTAACGTCACAGACTGGATTTAAGTTTGCTTCAGCGGTCCCTTCTTGGCAGCATTCGGCTGTCCAGAGTTTGAATTCTCCTGCAATTTCTGTGTGTACTGGCCAAATGACAAAGTTTTGACATCACCTTGTGTGTAAATTGCTCAGGAGCTGTGTGTGGCTGAAGGGTGATTAATCACTCAATAGCTCCCAATGGAAGGGAGGCCTTACACCTTCTATAGGATGTACCAGACCTGGTGGGAATACCTCTGTCCTGTCAGAGGCAGGAGAAAATACAACATCAAGAACTTTCAGATGTTTTCTGCTATTTGGAGGGGAGGTGCCTCTGTTTTGAATGAGAATGTAATACAGCCAGCAAAGATGCATCCTGTGTTGTGGTCTTCAATGAAGAACAAGAGAGAAAAATCAAGTAGCTGCAGAAACCCTGTGCAGCATTAATAGTGTATAATCCTAGGGGCTTGAAAACACAAGTGAAAATAGAAGAAATATTCAGTAAAAGCTTATTAATCAATATTGGTGAAATGACAAGCTGATAGATCAATCCAGAAAGAAGATCAGACACCTCTCATGTGAAGCAGCGTTCAAACATGACCACTGAAAGTATTAAGGAGTTAAAAAAAAAAAAGTCTCTCACTTATACTGGAATTCACCTTCTAATGACCTTTGTTCCCTCCCATAAAACTTGCTTTCCCTTTCTGGTCAAATGTGGATTTTTATAACAGCTGGTTTTGTCCATGTACTCATAAATGAACATGAAAAACCTGAGCTTTGTGAACTGGGGAGCCTGCTGCTTCCAAGATCATCCCTTGCACCACCTTGTTCTCTGAGCAGCCTTTTCAGTCCCCACTGATTTGGTGAGAATGGCAGGTGGACTCTTAGAGTTCTTGTAACTGCTGTTTGTTAAATGGCAGCAGTTAATTATCTGTGGAATGTCAAGTGCAGTATCAAGCTTATTTCCAGAGTGGTTTGACTCAAGGTCTGACAAGGCTGTCTATTTAACTTCCTTTCCTCCCACTCCCTGCACCCTGCTCCTCTTGGGTATAGAGGAATCTCCTGCTGGGTATTTTAAGGGCCGTGTTTGTTTTGTCTTGTTGTGAGAAGCCTGTCCAAAACAACTTAATTTTGAAGCTATGAGAAAATGACAGCTACTTTTTTATGAAGACTATTAAAGCAGACTGCACTGTAGACCTTACAGCCAGGGGGCTGTCTTCTGCAGAAACTTTACCATGCCTGGGATCTGGAATGTCCTTGGCCTGGATGCCTCTTGCGAGTGCTGTCTTGTGCTTGGTAGAAGGTCACTCTGTGTGTGTGTTCTCCAGCATACCTGGTTTGGGGGTGGGAGGTAGAGTAGTTCCCCACTAATTGCCCAAAAGCTTTGGAGCAAGGGCATGTCTTCGTGGACTGCAACACAGTGTTGGTTTTGCAAATGTGTCTAATGTTTGTGCAGTAAAGGATGAATTAAGAAACTGAAACTAAATGTTCTCTGTAAGCTCTTTATCTCAGAAGTGCTGCTTGTGTGGTTACTTTTCTAAGCTGGGCTAGAAAAACAATCCTGATTCAAATGGGTCTTCCATCATAATTTTCAAATTAAATACATTACAGTAGCACAAGATTTGTTGAAGTAATTGTACATATGAAAGCAATAACTGCTTGTTCTGTTAAACCAACAATTGCATTCACTTTTTTTGGTTTTGTTTTTCTCCTATAGACTTATACCCCAGACTGTATCCAGAACTTTCTCAATACATGGGCCTGAGCCTCAGTGAGGAAGAGGTGCACAGAAACTTACCAGTGGCAGCAGCTGCTCAGCCACAGGGTGTAGGTACCAGTCAAGCATGTATAAAGACTAAATGTATATCTAGTGCTCTAGATGTGTTTGTCTTAAGTACTATACTTGACTGATAAATGCATGGTTTTAAGTAACCAGCGCCTATTTTAATCTGGTCTTAAACTGAGCAGTAGATTTCCAGTGTTGGGGGGTGCGGGGAAGAGCTGGTATTGTGACTTAATTTGTGTGTTGGTTGGTTTGTGTTTTTTTTTTTTTAAGTATCACTGCATATAAACTGATGTATAGCTATTTAAAAAGGTTGAAACTAAGTTGTCTGGCTATTTTGTTTTAATCAGCAACTGGTAACACGACCTTCTACTAATTACATGGTAGCTCCAGTGACTGGAAATGATATTGGAATTCGCAGAGCAGAAATTAAGCAAGGCATACGCGAAGCAATTTTGTGTAAAGATCAAGATGGCAAAATTGGACTTCGCCTTAAGTCTGTTGACAATGTAAGTATAGAAGCTTGCTTTTGTCTATAATGATTTTACTGCTGGATTAAATTAGTAGTGAAGTTAGTGTATGGTCATAAAATTCTCTTCTGTATAATGCTTGCTTATCCATTATCAGAATTTTAAAATCCTTCATTAGGTCAGTAACTAGATTTCCAGCTGTCTGGACTAGGTTCTACATTTAGAGTGGCAACTTAATCCCATGTGTTTTATAACACCTGAAAAACACTTCTAATTTTTTTCCACTTTAGAACATGAAATTGTCCTTGCAGAGCTGCTGTGATACTTCTTAGCGGTGCAAGACTTTTTGTCTCCATCTTTGTGGAAACACTGGGCACTATTTGAAGTTCAGCAGTATGCAGAGAACCACCCATGGCTTAGGAGTAGCTCCTCTTGTATAGATTCTTGCAGTATGTTGCTGGTGAGAAAAGTAAGGATAGCGAGGGTGTCATCTTACCTGTATAGAAAGAGTAATTTCAGAGCAGACTTTTTTCAAGTTTCCCTTAACATGAACAGCAAGAAGATCCTTAAACCTGCTCTGGAGCTTCTCTGTCTCAGTATCTTCTGATTCTCAGCATGGAAGAATGCTACTCTGTCTGTTCTTGGGTTTATTTGGTGGTTGGGTGTGTGTGGTTTTTTTTTTTTTTTTT
>VZTL01076327.1:6485-20258 GCA_013400535.1 Scopus umbretta
AAGAAAGAAAGAAAGAAAGGAAGAAAGAAGGAAAGAAATTAATAAGGTGGGTTTTTTTTTTTTTCTTTTAGTCTTCTTTCTGAACAAGGCACTGAAAATATTGATGGAACAAAAAAAAGACATGTGGGAGGCACCCCATAGTGTTGGAGGGAAAGACCCACAATGGAAAGGGTAGGAGTGCTCAGGAACGATGACATCAGTAATCATGTGGGCAACACTGGCACAGTGAGTGTGAGTGATTCATTATAGTGTAATTAACTTTTAATTAACTTTACCCTGCTTTTCTTATTTTAGAAAATTAAATAAACTTCATTTTATGGTACACGCTAAACCAATGAGCAGAAGCTAGAGTTCTGCTCTAATTAAACTAAGCAATATGGCAAAACTGTGTGTAAAGCATAATGAACAAATGTTACTTTGCAACTGGAGCCATTTCTTATGTTTTGTAACACTTTGATATTTTTGCAAATATTTCCCATTAACTGCAACACACTAAAGTCCCACAAAATATTTTTTCACAGTCTTGCATTTTTTCAGGATAAACAGCAAAGGTGTTTCTCACCTAACTAAAAGATTTCCCAAAATCACAAGGTCTATTCATTTTTCATCCTCCTCTCCCCCATGTAATTGTTAACACTCTCAAAGAAATAATAACAACCAGAACAGGAAGCTGAAAAGAGCAGAGTTGCTGTTTAAAAGGTTTGGGTAGGGAGTAAAAAAATCTGATATTGCTGTTAGCAAATTAAGGAAAATTATATTTCTGTCTGTTTGTGGCTTGATTCTCAGTCAATGAATTTCGCCCAGTGGAACCTTTAAGATCTTTCAAGACTGTGTTTTTCTATCTGGTAGCAAAATGAGCTAGATTCTTCAGTTGAAATCTGGTTATATTGGAGACAGCAGAATTTTTCCTTTGACTTCAACTCTAGGTGAGTGGGGATACAAGCTATTAAAACAGATTGAAACACGATCTTTTCCCAATTTAAAAAAAAAGTCCTTAATTAGAAATCAATTTTGTTTCACTGAATGTGTTCAGTTTTGAAAATGTCACTGAATGACTGCATACAGGATGAAGTTCCCAAAGAGAAGTTAAGACTAGCTTCTAGTCTCCATCACGAAGATTGGCAGTCAGCTTTGACATTCCCAAAAGAGCTCCCCATGTCTAAGCTTGTAAAAATTTTTGAAAACTCTTTTTTTTTCCCCCTCAAACTTTCAAGTAAATGAAAATAAAAATTAATTCTTAGGAACAAAAAAATTCTTTTTTCAAGCCAGATCTACCATCTACACTTCTACAGACTATCATCTGAATGTACCTTGCTATAAAGTTAAGTAAATATCTAGCTGTCCATCTATGCCTGTGAAAGTGAAAGTTTTGCTATATCTGTTTTGCAACTGATGATGAGAGAAAGCCCTTTCCTTTTCTTATTGCTTTTCCTACTCCACTGGTGTGCAGGATTTCGTGTTGCTCGAGTTACCTAAAACAAATCAACACTACGGTATACCTGGGTTCCTCCTCTGCTCTTCCCATCTGCCTGCTACACTGGTCCCCTCTGCAGGCATAATTGTAATGAAATTATATAGCCTGTTTCGTATGTCTGGGCAAAGTAGATAATCTTCTGATCACAAATCCAACTAAGACAGAGGTAGACAGAGTATAAGGGAAGAAGAGAATATAAAAAATGGGGGAATGAAGGCAAATTAGTAAAGTCAGAGCAATTCAGAGGAAGAAAATGGCATTTGAAAGAGGCAATGGAAACAGGAGGAAAACATACTTATTTCTGTGGAGTACGAGCTGACCCATAAGAGAAGAGGCTGTTCAAATAGCAGGTGGAACACAGACATAAGGGAGAGAAAGAGAAATTCTTGCTGATGACAAAGTCCTTGGTATTCATTTCATTTGCAAAGAAAAAGATGGCAATGATATGTGAAAGAAAAGGCACGAGTCATTGGTGACATGCTGCTTATTTTTTTTTAACATCTTCACTTGCTATCAGCTACCTGAGGAAGGGAAAATCACACAATTCAACAAGTGAAATAAAAAAGTTCCATCTGACATCTGTATTATTACTCTTTAGTTATGACATTTGCAATAAGATAAAAAAGCAAATGCACTTTAGTAAAATGCTTTTTATTTACAGATTTAAAAAATTAATGAAAACTGTTATCCCTTTCTACATGATTACCTATATATATTCCTTCTTCTCCCTAGAGATTTCAGGCTTGAATTTCTATTTATCAGCTTTGCACTTCTTTCTGTATTACTCTGATGTATAGATTAACCTGTCAGACCTAACCCAAAGGCCTTAACCTCTACTCTCCTTTAGGTATTTCTTCAGGATTTTCTTCTGCAATGGCATCTACACAAAATCCGTGGTGGAGAGGTTGTGGTGCAGTTAGGGAGAGCTAATTTTAATTAATTAATCAATTAATTAACGCTTTGGAACATTCAAGTCCTATAATGGCTCCCTAAGTAACCTCATTATCTTATTTTCATTACCCTCCTCTTGCCTATTCCCTTCTTTCTTTTTGTGTCAGATTTGCTTGCTGCATCTTGTTTTAAATTAGATTCTTCAGGACAGGGACACTGTCAGACCTGGTTTGTATGGTAGCAGGCGTGTTTGGGCTTCATCCTGACTGGAGCTTTTGGACACAACTGTAATTAATTATCATTTACAGCTGAGCCATAGTGATGTTAAATGCCTTGTTCAAGGTGTCAAAGCAAGTCAGCAGCACAGCTGCAAATGAAACCCAGATGGCATCTTTCTCTGCTCTAACCACAAGACCACTGTTTGTTTTGTGGGAATGCTACACTAAAATAAATGTTCAAAGATATTACAAAATTCTCCCAAGAAGAAGGATGCTATTTTTGATTTTTGCAGGCTTCTCAGAGAAAAAGGCCTCAGATACCTTTTATGTTAAAATATGCATCTTCTTTTTAATCTATAATTTCAGAAGCCTTTGGTTGCCATAAAATGAATTCTTGCCTATTCTCAGTAAAATCTCTTTGGTTTATTCTATCCAAATAAATTTCAGTATGGAGTGGCGATGCAAAAGATTTAGAAGATCAGGGAAAATGTACTATAAGGATTAGGCCCTGAAGAGGCAACTAGCAGTTGCTAGGGTAGGTATATTAGAGTCATAAAATCATAGAATCATTAAGGTTGGAAAAGACCTCTGAGATCATCTAGTCCAACCATTAACCCAACACCACCATGACTACTAAACCATGTCTCAAAGTGCCATACCTACATGCGTTTTGAACATCTCCAGGGATGGTCACTCCTCCACCTCTCTGGGCAGCCTGTTCCAATGCTTGAATGCTCTTTCGGTAAAGAAATTTTTCCTAATATCTAATCTAAACCTCCCCTGGTACAACTTGAGGCCATTTCCTCTCATCCTATCACTAGTTACTTCGGTGAAGAGATCATCACCCACCTCACTACAATCTACTTTCAGGAAGTTGTAGAGAACGATAAGGTCTCCCCTCAGCCTCCTCTTCTCCAAACTAAACAACCCCAGTTCCCTCAGCTGCTCCTCATAAGACTTNTGTAAAAACATTTTTTATTATCTCTTACAACTATGGCCAGATAGAGTTCTATCTGGGCTTTTGCCTTTCTTATTTCTTCTCTGCTTGACCTAACGTGATCCCTGTACTCCTCCTGAGTTTCTTGCCCCTTCTTCCAAAGGTGGTAAATTCTTTTTTTCCTGAGTCATAGCAAAAGCTCCCTCTTCAGCCTGTATTTTACTGTAGGGATATCACAGGTGAGTGGTTGCTCTTAGATACATCTTTGCAACATTTGAGACCATAACCACTCATGCAGGACATGCCTAATTCAGGAATTGATTGTTTTCCTTAGTAGTTTAGTTCTTCTACACCTTCAAGAGCTTAAAACTATACAAACTGATAAATATTCAGCCAAAGGCAGAAATCCTCCATACTTCAGCTCTGAATTCACTGAGATATGTAGCCGAATCAATTAAACTGTAGTCTTTCCAAATCATGGGCTACCAACTGCCACGATCAGATCTTTTTTATTGTTTCTATTGTCAACAACAAGCTTGAGACAGTGATATTGCTATACTGTTCTTGCTACTTAGTTGACAGGAGACATACTTGCCAAAGGCTTATCAACAAATAAGAATATACATGAAAATGACTGTTGCTTATGCATCTGCGTGAGTGAGTGTCACGCAGTGTGCTTTTTCAGAGATGGGGCAGAAATATTCTCAGGTCAAACCAGCTCTGGAAAAGAAACATTATTTAAAACAATGCTTTCAAGCCAATTTTAGGAAAACCTTAAAGGCTTTATGAGAGTACCTAAGTATCAGTGAATCTTAGATTTTAAAATAATAAAGAACCTATCCAAATACAAGATATGAAATGCTTGTATAAACCAGTCTGAGGCATGTGAATAAAATTATTTTGAAGCTACACTTCCAATGTAGAAATTATATCTAATGCCTACAATAGCATGGAAAGAAATATACACATTAAAATATGCAGTTTAAAAAAAGAAAACAAAACCATGCTCAGTAATTTGCAGATATCTAAACTCACCATGTAACTCCTTTAGGGTTTTGAAGTTCCCTAGGTATGAGTGTTTCTCCAGTGTGCATTCCCAGAGCCACTCTGCCCTGCACAGCTGCAGTGCTCCTGCCTCCTCCCTAAGGGTTGGTCTGCATTATTCAGCATGACATATTCTAATGCTAACATTCCTGAAAGTTAGAAATCTAAGGTATCTAAGATAGGTATCTAGGGCTGTGGCTATGCAAGTCTTTTAGTCCAAAATGGGAGAGCAATTTTGAAGATATCCTCACAGTTATCCCCACGCAGTGCACATTGGTTGGCATCATGGGGTGGCTTTGGACAGCGTGAGATGTATGCCATTCAAATGAAAAAAATCAGAATATGTGCTCTAGGAGTGCATCTAGATTTGTACATCTGAAGTTTGATGAAATTAATGGTTTGTAAACTACAGTTTACTCTTGCCTCATCAGCTTGGAGTATGTGCGTTTGAGTCTTCCCCACCTGAATACTTAGATCTGCCAAGAATGCCTTTTTGAGCCTAATCTGACTATCATATTCACTGACGTGGTCAGGCTGTTAACAAAATTCACTTTTTCAAATGCAACTGCCACTGACTGTATCTTACATATTAACTAAACTATTTCTGCTTTGTTTTTTGGTTGGGGTTTGGGTAAGTTTTGTGTTTTTTTTTCCCCATGATATTTGAGGCAACTGTTTTCAGAAAACAGAGTTTCCAGTTCTATGGTTTAGATAGCTAATTACAAGAATAATGTTCTGCTAGGCAGGTTCTCCTGTAACTGTACGGAATTTACCCTGGCTATGTCATGGCAATTAATACATTCTTAGTTACAAATATAATGAATTTCTGCTGAAAAAATCATGTCTGTCCAATACTTAGCCTTACTGAACAGACTCCACGGCTTGACAAGTATTTTTAACTTCAGTGCTAGAAACCATAAAGTCTTACTGCCTCTCTCTTTGCTCGTATTTCACAGGGCCATTTTCATATATGAAAGTTTTTTGTTTTGCTAGTTCATTAGATAATATTTCTACTTACAGAATCTCAAACACAAGCCACCTTTAACTCGTTTTTTATGTCCCCTTTTCTTTTGCAGATCATAACCTCATAACCTTTTCCTAATACACAGCTAAACATCTTCAGCCTTATTTTCTGGTAATTTTTGTTTATCCTACCTAATTCCTTTAAGCTGTGAATGCCTACATCCCTTCTTTGTAATCTTTCTTTGAAGGTATTTATAGATTGTTATCATGTCCTGCATTAATCTTCCCTATTCTTAACTATATAGATGTAGGCTCCTCATCTCTTCACTTACATCTTTTTGTCCAGAGTAACAATCTTGCTGCCATTGTTTGCAATATTTGTTTGCATATCACATGTAGATTTGTTTATTTTTACATGAAAAATTTCTGCAAAACTTCGTCTTGTGATGGGTTGACCCTGGCTGCATGCCAGGTGCCCACCAAAGCCGTTCTATCACTCCCCTTCCTCAGCTGGACAGGGGAGAGAAAATATGATGAAAGGTTCATGGGCCAAGATAAGGACAGGGAGAGATTACTCACCAATTACCGTCACGGGCAAAACAGACTCAACCTGGAGATGTTAATTTAATTTATTGCCAATCAAATCAGAGTAGGGTAATAAGAAATAAAAACTAAATCTTAAAAAGCCTNGGACATAGGGGAAGCTTCTAGGAGCTTCTCACAGAAGTCACCCCTGTAGCCCCCCTGCTTCCAAACCTTGCCACACAAACCCAATACACCTCTCAACCTTTTTTAAAAATTTAAATAATTTCAAATTTCAGTACAGCTAATGCTCCATCTCTCAAGAAATATTTATTTGAAAGACCACAGAGAGTGGAAAAACCTAGATATATACGTATTATTCCTTCCAATCCTTAACTGGTTTCCAGAAAGCTACAAACAGGTAAATCTGTCCACAGACTACGGTAATTTGATTCCCGTATTTTTTTACCTGGATTTCTGAGGAATGGATGTTAACCCATCAGGTTCCACATGTCTGCATTCCTTTGTCTGTCTGCTCCTCTCCAGTAATTCTCTAATCTGCTGGCAATTTCAGTTTTATCCACATTTGAGAAAGGAGTAGAATCATGAGAAGTATATGATTTCTATATGATTGATGAAAAAGAGTGATTGGGTAGAAAAGATGGAGAGAGTTACTAACGCTATCTTCAAGGAGAAGAGAGCTTTACAGTAAGAAGCCACAGTTTTATTAGACACCAGAGAATCTAGTCTGCACTGGTGCTTTCTCTTTCATACAGATTCCCTAGTATTTGATAAGGCAAAACCCATAAATGTTTTTTCAATGCCTAATTTTCTTAATGGCAGCTCTTCCCTATGGATTCTCTATGGTGTAATAAGGCATGAGTTTACACTGCAGTCTTAGTATAATTCAGTTAAGAATTATCGATCAACCACAAGACACAAATACATTTTCAAGCAACCTATTTATTAATTCTTGTGATGCTTGTTATGTATATTTGTCACCCTTGTTCTTTCTTAGATTTGCTACTTTTGAGATAGCTGTCATCTACTCCTTTTTTTGTAGTTTCTTCTGATTGATGACTATATTCACTCTCCCTTCAAATGAAACTTTGCTTCAGACATATTGGCCCTACATTCTCTATGTTGTGCTGACATTTGGAACAGGCTTCAACCATTTGCTCCTATTTAGTATTGTGTCTGTTCCAGCTCCCCCGTTCATGCCCCGCTTGTTGCTGCACACTAATTAGCACAAGAAGTTCTCATTAGAATTGAAGAGATATTTGCTTTGTAAAGAAGCTGGACACTTACGCTTGCTCACTTTGTGCCTTTAGTTTCTGCCTTTGGGTATGCTAGATATAATATAAACCCTGATTGCAAGTAGATACAGTCCCTCCTGCTTTGATGTGGAAACTGCTTTTTGCATGATGGAAATTGCAGCTGTGAGTTAAACAGCCAAACCCTCTGCACTGCATCGTAAATAGGATTGCTGAAAATGTTCATGTTTGGAGTTAGACTGGCCAACAAAAATAACTCAAGAGATGTGTTTTGGCTTAATCCAGCACTCTTTCAGGGAATCAGACCTAGATTTACGAAAGAACACTGGCACTGTAGGTACCTAACTCCAAGCTGAATTCTTAGATTGCTTGCTAAGGTTTAGCACTTAAGGCTCAAGTTGCTGTGGTATCACCTGTAAACTTCTTTATGGATGCAAGGACAGGCTGGTGGATATGCTTAGAAGAACTTACATCCTTGCTTAGAAGAACTTACATCCTGCCAATACACTTTCCATTTCATTTTTAAATTAGAAGAGCTTTCTACTCAGCATGCTGTCTACAGTGATTTCAGAACCAGTCTGCATTAAAGCTCTGGATCCTTCACTTGGAGCCCAATATTCCAGTATATATAACAGAGAACTTAAAAGACTAAGAGCTGCAATGTAGAATATCAGTATCCTGTGAGGATTTAACTCTGAGTGTAAAAAAGAAAGATGCCCAAGAGTGACATTTGCAATGGCATTTCGGTACTTTCCAGATGTGAAAACATTACTGAATGGACCACAGGACCCCTCTATCTGTTCTTTCAGCATCCTACACATTTGCCTACATTTGAAAGTTTCTTCCTGCACATACACTGGTGGGATATGTGGAGATTTGTAGATCAAGCTATTCATACAGTTGGATAGCACTATGTACTAGTATGGAGTTATAGAAACATAGAATCATTAAGGTTGGAAAAGACCTCTGAGATCATCTAGTCCAATCATCAACCCAACACCACCACGACTACTAAACTATGTCTCAAAAGTGCCACATCTACATGTGTTTTGAACATCTCCAGGGATGGTCACTCCTCCACCTCTCTGGGCAGCCTGTTCCAATGCTTGAACGCTCTTTCAGTAAAGAAATTTTTCCTAATATCTAATCTAAACCTCCCCTGGTGCAACTTGCAACTCTTACAACAATGGTCAGATAGAGTTCTAGCTAGGCTTTTGCCTTTCTGATTTCTTCTCTGCTTGACCTAATGAGATCTCTGTATTGTTCTTGAGTTGCTTGTCCCTTCTTCCAAAGGTGGCAGACTCTCCTTTTTTTTCTGAGTCCCTGCAAAAACTCCCTCTTCAGCCAGGCTGGTCGTCTTCCCTGTGCACATAGTGACAACCTGCTCCTGTGCCTTTAAGACTTCCTTCTTGAAGAATGCCCAACCTTCCTGGACCCCTTTGCTCTTCAGGACTGTCTCCCAAGGGACTCTCTCAAACAGTGGAGAGCGTCTTACAAAATGCAAGTACTCCTATAGCCCATACCCTCTATATAGGTATATTTTGTGTCTTTACAGCTGACACTTTGAAGGCTTTAGGTTAAGCAGTACCTACCCCAGCTGCACCTTTGACTGAAAAATGGACAAAAAAAGTTAAACACAAATGCATTCCTAAGGCACAACAAGTTACTGTTAATTAAGACGTAGTAAATATGCAGCTATGAGTTTAAGTAGCTCAAATCACTAAGTCATTCACAGTGGTTTAAACTTTAGTGAGAACTATGTCAGTGTCAGTTGTAACCATTGTAATTTCAGCTGCAATGACTCAATCATGTTCTATCACGTCCTCCTTCCACCAGCCATGGCATTGCGCACCTATCCTGTATCTACCCTTTATGAAATGATTTCCTAAGTCCACAGTTGGTGCCTGTATTCAGTTAGACACTGAAAATAATATCCACAACCCCAGGACTACTGAAGAAGAGGAGGACCAAGAAACAGCAAGGCACCAAACCTAAGCCAGCTAATAGGGAATATGGTTGTGTCTGGAGTGCCTCCCCAATCTCAGTTTAGGCACTGACTCTAGAGCTTATGTGAGATTGGCAGTCACAGCCTGAAGGTCTCCTCCGGCCCCATAGCAGTTTTCCATTGGGTGTCAAACTTATATAGCAATTTCTTGTGAGCACCAGACTGCAGATAGTAGTATAGCCTTTTATGTAAACCTCCTTGTGCCTATAACACCATTTAATGCTCCTCTGATCTCAGCTCCCCTCCACTGTCCATATTTTTCATAGAAAATGTCTATGGTCACTGTGCATGTTGTCATGTGCAAATATTTTCAAGGGCTGCTCTGAATTAGGCAAATACGGAGTTTGGCAGACTCTGATTTTTTATTTATTCATTAATTTTGCATTTTAGATTAGCATTATAGACCAACGTATGTATTCCACCCAAGCTGGCCACAGTTGTGCACATGAACAATTGTAATACTTGAGGTATAAACCTGAATTTTCTAAGTAACACCTAGCAGTCTAATCATTTTCAGAAACAACTATTTTTAATAGTCTCACTTTGGACTTAAATGCCTAAATTCTCCATAAATTACACTTCAGGGTCTTACCTGTTGTTTTGGATCTACAGGCTTCAGAAACCCAATACTTCTTTCACACTTGTCTTTTATTGCCAAAAGACAGTAGCTTGCTTTTGAATAGGTGCTGTACTGACCCAACATATCTGTATTCCAATACCTAGCCATCTGCTTGGGAATTTGACAGATACCAGACTGCAAGCAGGATCAGAGCATATCTGCAGCACTGGGTCTAAAAGGACAATTTTCTCTATATTTTAAAAATCCCACTCATGGTTTTCCTGAATTTTAAATTGAAATATAGGTTCAAACAAATTGTTAGTGAGCATCAACATTTTGTCTGAACACAGAAACACAGAATCAATACTTTGAAGATCCTTTTGGCAGAAATGTGTTTATAAGTACTTTGGTATTTTTTACTGCAACAGTAGTAGCAAGGGAGAAACATTTGTTGGCATGTCACCTTTAACTTTGAAAACATCTGTTACATCTGCATAATGGACAAGACCACTCTCTTTAATCCCTTTGAAAATTTGCCTTTGGTGCCCAAGCACAATTAGTGAATCTTCTGTACTTTCCATGGCTGAGATAACAAAGTTGTCATTAGAAATAAGATGGATTCCAGTAGTGACCATAGTGATGCTGCCTGGCACTCCTAGATAATGTTCTCCCTTGAGGACCCTTACCCTAGTAATTACTTTCTTCTCCCTTTTGTCAACCTATTTGAAATCTATCACTTTTAATGAGTATTTATCTCGAAGTCAGTAAATCTGTATTAGGTAGCACTTTGTGTAATGTCTTATTCCAGTCCATTATCCATGGTACTCCATCCTATCTATGCAGACTTCGTTCCTACGATTTATTCCATGTTGACTGAACACTTTGTTCATTCCATATGGACCTAAGACATGGATAAATGGTGAGATCTGGGTCAGTAATCACAACATAGAAAGTGATTTGATTTTTTTTAAGCATTGACTATTTTTAATAAGCCTACTTTTAATTATTCATTGGAATCTCCCTAAATATTTGCATATTAATTCCCTTGTATGCCTGAATATTATACCTAGAATCTATGTAAAATTAATTGGCCAGAATTTTCCTAGTCTTCCTTCCTGCCATATAGGGTTATTTTTAGTCTCTGGATCCCTAGCTTGATGAACATTCATTGCAAAAGTCCAAAAAGTCCTTCAGATAGTTCCTTAAAATATTCAGGTGCACCATTTTGAAACATCCAGATGCATCTTACTTAATTTTGTCTAACAGTATTGAAGAAGCTGAAAAATTATTACAGGACACATTAAGAGAGACCATTATCAAAAGTGGATAAGGTAGTGAACTGCAACTTGCAAGATCAAATGCTGGCCCCACAATTATAATCTACGTATTTTTACTAGTATTAACAAAGCTTATGACTAATTTTTATCCTTTGAAATTATCTAGCCACAGTCAGGACAGGAGCCTTGTTGTGCTTGTTACAATACAGATGAGGAAACAGCCCTTCTCAACAGGCTCAAGCTCATCCCAAAAGCTAACATGTGGCCAATTCATTAATTTGGCAGAGATACCAGGTAGGGAAGCTTTACTGCTGAGAAAAGGCTATCTCCTTAGAAAAAATGTCATTACTGAACCAAGGCTGAAACCCTGGGACAATGACCGAGCCTTTTGATTTGATGACAAGGACTATCTTAGCAGCTCCTGACATAAGTGGAGCTCACTTCTCATTTCAGTCAACAAGGAGTGTGCACCAGAAAGGTGGTCATCTCTGGTGGTGACAAATGGAGTACATGAAGGAATACTGCAAAAATCACTGTGAGACATGTATGTTCCTTTCTGCAAGGGACAGCCAGGCAAAGATCATAACCCCTGCAGATCAACAGCAGACAGCGCAATGACCTTCAGTGTGAGGAAAAGACAAACACAGGGGCAATGGTTTTTCATCTCTAATTGCTTTGTGCATACTTGGGAAAAGTCCATATAAGGAACATCATCTGTCTTCTCTGTTTTGCCATAGTCCACACATGGATACAATTGCATTCACACAGCAGGTTGCAAGACTGAGCCTGTAAATATATTTAGTAAGTTACAGGCAGACATAAACTAAAACCATGTGTATTTGCTTTTAAGGCAATCAGCTTCAGTAGCGTTGTCAGCACCTCTGAGAGCCCGCCCCAGGTGTAGATGACCTTATTCTCTATAAACACATTCAGTGAAATAATTCTAGTGTTATCCATTTATGAGGATGTTAAGAGGTATGACACCACCCAGTTCTTAGGTGTTCACTGAGGAATTTTTGGAACCTGATTACACAGCAAATGCTTTCACTGGAAAATCTTGAAGCAATTTTTGTAGGATAAATTTTTGTTCTGTGTTATAAGTAAAGGTTTATTCATGAAGAGACATTCATCTACAAGCAGTAAGCAAATGTAAAGATTTTTCACTGCTTCAGATGTCAAAATAATGACTTACTAGGACAGGCACTGGCTTCTGTATGTCAGGAAACGTCATCTTGGAAAAATCAGAGCTGAGAACTAGCAATGTAGACTCAGATTCTCAAAGGAGTTTTGGCAACATGAAAGCCCATAGCCTTCATATGGGTTACACTTCTACAGAAATCAATAGACGACACTGATAAAGGTTCAGGTTCATGAAGCAACCAAGGGAATGTTTCTTTTTGGAAGAACAGAGGCATTTACATTTATCAGCGCATTTCACAAGATCCCTTCCCACTGACACAGGTTTAGTAGTATCTAACAGCGTATGTGGGGTTTTTTAACAATTATAAGCATATAATGTTCTGCAATTGCAAATGGCCCAGAGGAACCCGCACCTTGGCTGTACTAAATGCTTTGGTAACTTTTTACAAATTCATGACATATTTCATGTAGAAGGATACTTCCCCTTAAAAAGGGGAAAGATTGACCTTCATTCATTTATTTTGCTGTGGATTTGTCTTTGCTACAGAAATATGTCATTAGCATTTGTCACAGGAAAAACAATCTTGACTCGAGGAACTTTAATTAATTTAATTTATTGACAAGAAACACAAACTTTGCATTATTGAATTGGATATTCAGAAAAAAGGCAGCAAAATAAATAAATACTAAAGAAAGAAACACTTAAGTAAACACCTTCCCTTCCTTTTCTTCAAACACCCCTCCTCCTCCCTTCCTACCTCGGCTCCCCTTATTTTCTCCATGGGTTACATTTAATCTATCTCAGTTCCTGGTGAGTTGTTGAGGGGCAGAGGAAGTTGGGGGCACTGTGTGATGGTTGTTTTCAGCAGATCCTTGCTTCTTACTGATGTTGCTCTGCACCAGCATGGGTTGCCCACAGTTGCAGTCTCTCAGGGCTGTCCCTGCCCCAGCATAGGCCAACCATAGCTGCAATTCCACAGGTGTTTCCCTGTCAAGGCATGAGTTACCTGTGGGCCTCAGTACCTCAGAGTTGACATCCTCTGGCATAGAGCTCCTCCTTCCAAGTGTGCATCTTGAGCTGTGTTTCCAGCAATGTCTCATTCCATGCACCTCCTCCAGTTCTTCTTCCCCACAGCACCAGACACTATTTCTTAAACGTGTTTTAGCAGAGGCACCATGTGCTCCTGTAACTGGCTGAAGTTTTGGCACATGATGGAGTGCTAACACTTGTTTCAGGGTAGCTGGACGCACCTGTGAACAACACAAGGCAGTTTGTGGCCTACTTCCACAGAGGTCACTCTGCAGCTCCTAGTCAAAACACTGCAACTTGTGCCCGTACTCCAATAAAGAAGGTATTTTTTTTTTTAAGTAACATTTAAAGAAGTTAGAAAAACTTGAAGAAAAGGTGTGAGGAGACATTTGAAAAACTTAGAGAAAACAAATCTTTAAGAATGAGATTTTGATCAAGG
>VZTL01076329.1:0-14784 GCA_013400535.1 Scopus umbretta
GTTGTTTTTTTTTTTTCTGTGAAGAATCAGAGTTTCCCTTTACTCCTTGTACTTTGCACAATGCTGATAAATGCTGGGAGGCAGACCACTATTTCTTTTTTCCTCACCCTAGCTCCTTCCCCACTGTCCTGTTGTGTCTTTATAGTTTGAATTTTCAGGTAGACTTTTCAACATCTGATTCTGTGTTCTGGCTGTAAATAGATGTTATCCTCTCTGGTTATATGGACATGAATGGGATTAGCCAAGTATGTCTTCTCAGGTATTGTAGTAGAAGGAAATGTGAATCATTTGGCCATGAAATTCTCTATGAAAGCAGTGGTTGCACCTCACATTCCAAGAAAACCATGCAAATGTTCACAGAAAGATGTAATATTTTTTCAGAGATGTTTTGATGATTAATGTAACTCATTCTTCATTTGACTTTCAGTTGTTTTCTCCCTCCACTTTTTCCCCCTTCTTAAGAATTGTGAGGGACAGAGGAATATTATTTTCATAGATATGAGGCAATTAGTTGCTAGAGATTCTACTGAAGACATTATTTGGTTAAAGATTGACATGGCCCAACTATGCAACAGTTACCTAGCACTATGGGATACCTGCCTTCCACATTCTTATTGAAGGCATGAAGAGCTCTTAAAAGATGAAATAAAATGACTGCTAGTGAGCAATACTTCAAACACTACCTGGAACCTAAATATTAAGTGTTTCCATCTCTTGTGGGGTTATTTATAATGGCTCAGGGCATCTTTGATAACTCTTCTTTGCTGGAAAATTTTATCTTCAGTTGGGCTTCCTTTCTCAGATTGTCTTGCTCTGCTGTGTTCTCAGGACCAGGAATAACTGCTGTGTGGTATGAATTGTCAGGCTGCCTAAGGAACTGCTTAGACTGTTTGCTGCACCCTTACAGGTTTGTAGGCATTACAAAAGTTGACACAACAGAATTGGGTGCAAAAGTTAATAGTTATCCAAAGCAGGGTGAGAGAGAATGATAATTATAAATATATTTTCCCAAATTTTCCTGAACAACTTTCCTCTTTTGTATCCTAAGTATTCAAATAGTGTGCAAACATAAGTTCAGCTGCACACATAATTTTAGGGATATCTTCAGGCTGAAATGACTCTCTGTACAAGTACACTTTTCTTAGCTTACTCTAACCAACCAGCTTAACCAAGGCAGTAAGGTTGCAGCAGCGACATCTGCACTACACACTATGCTATGGGGCCAAGAGCCATATAAGCTGGTATTGTGGTCAGCAAGGCATGCTACTTTTTATGCTATTCCTTTTCTGTGGTTCTTGTGTTGGCCCAGCACATATGGATAGCATGACCACTTTGCCCAGAGAAGTCTAGCTCCTGATTTTTCTGGTTTTGAACCCTTTTTTGCTCTCACAGACACCTCTAATCAGTATCCACAACAAGAAATACTTAGAAAACTTATTTTCTTTTCATGACAGTCATAGCGATCACATTGTAGAGTCAGCAATAAAAGCCTGTGTTAAAAAATTAATCAGCTTCTAAACCAAGGGCTAGAAGAAAATAAGAATCAAGATACCTCTTAGCCAGAAAGAATTCTGTCAGAAGCAACAAAAATCTACAGCTCTTACTACCTCAAATGTTTGGGCTTCTTAGAGTTGACATGTACATGTACAAATCCTTTTCCCATTAGTTTTGGACACAATCCAACAAAAGCAACAAAATCAACAAAGCCAAACCATTTGCTACTCCTTAATCTGGTAATATTGCATAAAATTATCTCAAATATAAAGTGACTAGCCTGATTATTGCAAATAAGGAAGAGATTAAATTATGCTTTGCTATGTTCAAGGCAGTGTAGTAATATCACTTTCATCAGCATGCTTAAGTGGCTTTGAAAGGTACTGCACCCTTATAAAAAATTCCATGGATTAGAAACTATGTTCTATGAATATTTCACTTGGTTCCATGAAACACTTCTCTATTTATTTATAGACTGTCTTAAAGAATGTCTTTGTTCTACTTAACTACATCCAGAACTTTTTTACATCCAATTTTATACATTGATTCCAAAAAGGAATCTATTACTTTGTGAGGACTTCCCACAATTATTAGTGCAATTTCACAATCTTAATTTTGTTTTCTAGTGGCTTGGCACAGAACTTACTGCTGTGATAGTACTAACTTATGCTATAATAATGTGTCATTACCAGCTAAAAGCTTACGTTAACATTATCATTAAAATTGTCACTTGCTTAATATCTGTACAGTTGAATTCTTGACTATAGGATTTGATGGTACAAGTTATGATCTAAAAGTTTTAGACCAGAATTAATTCCCCAGTAGTGGAACAGCACCATCAAGCGTGGAAGGCTGATTCTTTGCATGGGATTTTAAAGTGAGGTCTGTCTCAGTTTTCTAATACAGCACTGCAGAATTCAGTGGCTTTTTTTTTTTTTTTTTTTCAAAAAAGGATAACCTGAAGGTCCAAGAAATTTTTTTCTTTAAAAACAAAATTTTAAAATATTAATGTAGGCAGTGCTATTTAGTAATATTCCACTTGAATTTTCCTTGCATTGCAGTCTTGATGCTTAGCTGGATTGGATTAAGCTATGTGATGGGACAGAGGTACTCATAAAGCACAGCATGGAGTGTCCCCACCTCATTGAATAGCCTCTTCCTTGCCATCTGTGCACAGCGTGTCCAGGCTCACTGTGTTTGCAATAGAGATTTGCTGCACCTGGATGGTAGGTCCATCACACTGTAGAGCGTGTCTGGATCAAAGACACGGTTTGTGCGCAGTGCAAGGCCAGATGTACTACATCGACCAACACTTCAGCACCTGGTTGTCAGGAGTCCCCCTTCACACTAGGACCCAGCATCTGAGATCCACAGGTTAAGACAGCCCAGCCCGTAGGTCCTCTATGAAGCTGTAATGCCAATGATATTGCACAAGAGACCTAGAGAAAATTAATCACTGCATTGGATACAGAGAAATCAGTGGCAAAAAGTACTGGCAACAAAAATTAAGCACTTAGATGTTTGGTCAAGTGATTCTTTGGCTTAAAATTTGTTCCTTGTTTTTTTCTTTAACATGGATTAAATGTGTATCCCATGCATTTTTACTGAATGTCCTGCAGAAACAAATGTAGCAAAACTCAGCGTGAGTCAGCATAGAAAGGAAGAATATGAAAGCATGATGAAGTTCAATTTTATTTTAAAATAATCTTCATCACCTACAGTCTCCCACTGAGTTGTTCTACTGAGTTCCTACACTCCCTGACTGTTTTTAAAACAAAAGAACGGGTTTAGAGTTGTTTCCTCTCCAGTTACTCAGTGACCAATATTACACATAAAATGGAAGCAATTACACTTTTCCAACAACATGTGTAGAGTTTCTTTGAAAATTTCATTTAAGTGTAAACAAATTACCATGTACTCTGCAGCTTTCACTGAGCTTAAAAAGCACTTGGAGCATATCACTACCATTACCAGCTAACATGGTGATTTTGTCACATTACGTGAATAAGCAATGAAGATTAACTTTGTACAATTAATCATAACTATTTTTAAATATTACTTGTTAAATTATGATGTAGATAAAGGGGAAGTAATTTTAATGAGAAACAGTTCAATAATCTGCTTCTTTTATTTAAAGAAATTTTTTGTTTGTTTTTTTTTAATGCAACTTTTTTATTTATTTTCTTACTAAATGTGAATAGAGCAGTTAGAGGCTACTCCAGGTTTACATTTTCTTCTTTTTCCCCTTTATCATTTATGTGCTGCTTTGAAATATCCAAAACCATGCAATCATGATTCACACATTTGTTGACAATGATGTTAGTGAACCATGCTTTAGAAATAATAATTGCAGAAAAAATGCAGCAGAAATTGGATGATCTGTTTTAACTAACTTGGCCGCAAACTCGTGTAATGATAATAAACTGGCATCTGCTTTCTTGTGACAAAACATGATCTATAGCCTCCCATTTTTTACAGAAATAAAAAATGCCTACTAGGTAAAGAAGGTAGAGAGTATTAACTTTTTCTTTCCCTGAGGTCCTTTATCTGATAATACTGAGTAGTTTAGGGAATGATAGTATATGTGTTTAACTTTTAGGAACCTTCTTGCATACATCCCTTCAGACATTAATTCCTAAAAATATAATCTAGGAGCACCTGAGATAATCTGCCAAATAGAGCATCTTTGCCACTAGAAGACATGTATGTCTTCAAAGTGCTTTTCCTGGAGGTTTGTCCTGCTACATTCTTGGGTTTGTCACACAAGAAACATTTCCTTGAATTGTCAGCAAGTATTTTGCTGAAAAATGCGTTATTTGGACATGGCTGTTTTTTAGTTTTCTCTCCCTTGACTACTGCTTTACGTTGGGAAAGATGCTCCTAAAAGCTCAGGCTCAAAATTAGGCGTGCAGAAAGCTAAACCCCACCATCCAGGAGATGATGGCAGAGGGCTAAGGTCCTTGAGCACAGACTTTCCTTCAGTACAGCCCTCCTGGGCACTGCTGTGCTGTGTTGCAGGCTGAACACAGGACACAGTCTGATGCCTTGGTGATTTCCCTGTCTCTCTGCTTCTCCGGTAATCTTGAAAGGAAATCATGAGCAATGGCAGGGAGTTGAGGGGTAGTTGTTAATTTTAAAGAAATAAAATTGTTTGTCATGTTCACATTTTGGATTTCACCGGGTTTTACCAGGCTGGCCTACAGGCCTGAGCCCCAGGACACATAGCTGGTTCTGCATTTCCAAATCCTCTAACACAAAGGTCCTGGTCTTTTCTGAGTCCCCAAATCTCACAGGTCCTCTTCATCAGGGCAAAGCAGAAACTTGTGTAACAATCTGCTCAACACACCCTCTTCGCTTTATGTAACAGGGCATATGTAACTATCACAAAACCACTTAATGATCTGCAGCTCCTAATTCCCTGCTTCATTCTTCATCCTTATCTAACAGCATTTGCTTGCCAAGAGTCTCCCCCCACCCGCATGACAAATGCTAGCTTTGTCTTACTTAGGAAACTTGGTGATTCTGGCAAGAGCCCATAGAGGATCTGGAGCTCTCTCCAAGCCCCAGACTCCAATATCAGACCTTAGGGATGTGTCAAAGTAATAGAGTCACAAGTAGCTCTCTATTTGTTCAGTATTGTGTATGTAACCTTTGTGGAACAGCTGAAAGTCTGCAGAAGCAAAAAGCAAGCAAGGAAGTGGGGGAAGATGAAATGGAGTGAAATGAATCCTCCTTTAGGTTTCTGAGGGTGGAGAAAGCAGTGCTATATTTGAAATGGGGTCTACAGAGAAAGAGAGAAGCACATAGGATTAGCTATAAATTTCACAGTTATTCTAAGCTGTTGTAATCTGCTGTTTGACCTGTGCCTCCTCCCTTTCCCTTACAAAGTTTAAGTAGGATGCTGAAAGACAGGGGGTGGGGAGGGAAGGTGGCTTAATGTCCTAAGCCCTAGGTTTGAAATACCTAGACTGTCTATATTTGCACACTTCTTAATCCTGATAAAGCTTGTTGAGCTATTCTCCTGGTGTCAGGTTGAGTTTAGAGATTTTTTGGGAGCAAATGTGAAAACAAGACACTGCTTATTGCTCAGTAGAGCCCTCAGTACTCCAAGTAAGACGATGAGTTCACTCATCGTAGGGTTTTGCAGGGACAGAAATCTGCCCTTTCCACATGCATAGCCGTGGTCTGCTGTGGGTGGTGGTTGGCTCACTATCCCAGTAGCATGGCATCACCACAGTTAGGAAATCACATTCTGGTAAGAGCTAGGCAACCAAAACCCCGAGTTCAGATCATTCTGGCCCAACCTTGAATTACCATGCTGTTTAAGATCAGCTGTGTATTCACAGCTGACAAGCCAATTATTTTTAATCTGTATTCAAATAGTTTGAAGCGGTGAGTTTTTTAAGGACCTGTGAAGATTAGCAATGCTATTCTGGGAACCAAAGGATAATGCCCTCCTACGGCTCCGGGGCTGGGGTATTAATTGCTGTTGTGCAATGCTGGGGTCCCTCACTGCCCAGCTCTGCCCTCACAGGACACACATCCCCCTCACTGAACAACAGTGAGCAGCCTCCAGCAACAGCACATAGGCTGACATTCTGAATCAAAAACATCTCATAAAAAGATAAAATTAAATTGTTTTCTCTTCAGGAGATCCAGTAACTAATGAACAACTGAAATGGGGCCTGGGGCCTGGGCAGGGGCAGTCAGGGCTGGTGGTGCCCTCAGGGCTGTGAGGATCCGTTTTATACCATCAGCAAATTCTCCTTCCAGTTTCAGAGCCTTCTTTTGTCTTTGTCTTGTGAATCAAACTGTTCCAAGAGGCTTAAAAAAATCACTCATCAGTAAAAGTTACAAAAACACAGCTTCAAAGGGCACAAACACATGTACAACCATAATGCATCCTTAAGCTTCTAGTTCATCTGGTCAAGCCATTAAGATACTCAAAAAAAAAAAGTGTATCTTTTTATTAAGTCTACGATGCTAAGCAGAAAATCCAGAAGACTTTGGGGCATGTAAAAGAAGTTTTTAACCCTTTTTTTGGTGTCTCTCCAGCCCACTCCTCAGAACCGCATTAGGAGATTTCTGCCCCCCCCCCTATTTTGCACCACATCCAGAGGGGGTACCCCGGGAGCTTACCCCAGCTGGCTCTGTGCATATGGGCAGGGAAGGGAGCAGGACATCACCACCTCTCCAGATGCCCATGGTATCCCAGTGCAATTGTGCTACAGCTGAGGAAGGCATGGCCAGCACCATACATAGGTGGAAAATAAGCCTTCACACACAAGAAATGCATCTGTCACCCAAATCTGTCCTGTATCCTAAGCTGCCAAATAACCAGGTTTTACCAGCGTTACCTCCATTCAATAAAAATATTAGAAATTTGCCCTTTGGAATAACAGAGTAAAGCACCAGAAGTAAATTAATTAAATCTTCTACCACTGGTATCAGGTCTGCTTATTATGTTGTTGGGTTTGTTTTTCATTTTATTTTTATGGTAGCCCTTTGCTTGTGAATTACTCAATTCTGAATGAGCAACAGATAATTTACTGTATACACTGCACAGAGTGAAGTTTTACAGAGCCCGGAGACATGTAAGGACCTACCTAGATACTTGTATTGTGAATGGTTATAGAGCAGCGGATGGGTAAATCAGCACAGCAGTATTCTTTTAATAACATCATAACACATTTATTGTATTATTTGTTGTACTTGCAGAACCACAGGATGATCTTCATAGGTTACTGTTATGATTTTTTTCATTATTTAATGTACCATTCTGAGGCTCTTGGATGCCACTGTAAAAAGCACAGTATTTCTCTTTATCTGAGAAAGCTTTGGGTATGTGTAACAAGATTGCCATAGCCTTCTGCATCACGTAAATGTTTTCTTTTCTACCTACAATGTATGTTTTTTGGTGTAGAAAGGAAAAAGAGCACATTTTTTCATCAATCCTTTTGTGCAATGCTTCTGGTTCCACATCATGTAGATAAACATGTCTCCCTTCTCAGTACTTCTACTCCTGATGCACTGGCTGCTGAGGTTAACATGTCACCGGTGGTCTTTGCATGTCTACAGAACATGGCTGGGGCTTCACTGGCAACTACAGTTTCTCCCAGGTGTTTTTCAGAGATGGGATTTTTTGACCTTGGCCTTCAGTCCCTTCCTGCTTGGGGCAGGACAAATGATGCACCAGATCAGAATTACATACCCAAACACATTAAACTGATTATTACGTTTTCCAAACTTGTGATATTTTGTCAGAGCAACAACAGTGACACCAAGATGTAGGAAGAAAGCAAACCAAATACTATTTTCTAAAATCCAAAGTGAAACATAAGGGAAAAAGAAGAAAATTAATCTCATCATGGACATCCATCAAGCCTAAAATTAATCTGTAGTTTTGATAAGTAGTATGAAATGCAATAAAAAAGCAGCAATGTGAAATGCATCTAACCACATTCTCAACAGATCTATCAAATCAGATAATGGAAACTTAATCAGCAAAATAAACCTTGCCTTCCAGTAAAATACTTGATGAAACGCTTCTGGAAATAATACTTGTCAAACTGAAATTCAAGCTGGTGTGTCAAAAAGAAGCATAAAGTTTGAGGTACATGATGTGTCATTTTTTTGGTAAAGCATCTGCTTTTAATACTGGGCCTAATCTTGTTTGAACTACATGCAGTTAATGCCAAATTTCATTGAATCCCAAACAGTGGTTGAATGGTGTCTTTGCCTTTGCTGAGTTTGCTGTGATTGGAATTACAATAAACCCAGCAACCACAGCAGAACCTGCACAAAGAGTCTGTGAAGTAGTGGTCAGTCTGCATAAGTTACACACGCACCATTTCTGCACGTACATTGAATCCAGTGTGTTCAAAGCATTGGATTTACCTCTTAGGCACCACTCTGCTGAACAACCTTGCACAGAAATCAAAACAAGCACTGCAGGTATGGCAATGAGTCCCACCACACCTTTACAGGACTTCTTCTCCTTTAGTCTAGTACAGTCTGAAGGGCAGATTAATGCCTGCTGGTTGCAAAACCTCAACTGGCAAGATGTGTGTTGATGTATGACAATGAAAATAAGTAACATGCTAAACCTATTAGATACTCATCCAACCTTCTCTTCTCAGTCACAGGCCATCTGAAACTGACGACAGTCTTTCCAGGATTTTCCAAGCGCTTGGATTCTGACCAACATAAAGATCACAAGATTAAATTTACCAGCTGTTAATTATTTTTATATGCCCATGAGAAACAGTTGGAGCAAGTACTCTCCAAATTCAGCAACTGTTTCTTCCATCCTCACCACATTTTTACAGACACAGAGGAACTATCACAGTGGCTTAGACCACCTGACCATGGAGGCCTGTCCTTGGCAGGTTTCCATCACTAGCTTCAGAGAAGGAAGAAGAAAATATGGAATTAAATTGATCTGAAACACTCTTTCCCTATGAATATTCCCAGATCTTCACTATTTAGAAACTAGTTTATGACTTGAAGGCTTTATAGCCCATGCAAAATGTATTAGTCAGAGTCCTGATGTTTATATGGAAAAAACACAGCATCTGGAGTTCATGCCAGGTTATTTGTTATGATGCACAACACTTACTACACGATCTCTCAGATGAATAACACCTGGAGCAGCTCTGTTGCACTGGAAATCATTCTTAGTTCTGCAGTACCCATATGAATATAAGCAACTCCACTGTAGACATCTTACGTACCAAACCAGATATCCCAGACTCCCCTTTTTCACATGTGGCAGTCTACCACAAAACTGATTCTCTTCTCCCCAAAAAATATCATTAGCAATTGCTCAGAACAGATTTGCCCCTCACCCCTACTATCCCAGCTTTCAGGGGAGAATAAAATTGTTTGTACTAATGCCCCTTCCTATAGTGCTTCCAGTTGAGTATAACCTTTTTAAACACCACAGGAGATTTTTAAGTTAAGGTGCTTTATAAATCAGTGTGTATTACTGCAAATTCAATGACCTGTTTCTGTGAAATTGCCAGAATGAACAGAAAACCAATGTTGCTAAATAGGTGGTTTGTTTTTTTTCTTCTCTCTCTCAGGATGGATTTATAGACTTCTTGGAGTTCATAGCTGCAATAAATTTGGTTATACGAGGGAAAATTGACCAAAAATTGAAATGGTATTTTAAGCTATATGACGCTGATGGAAACGGATGTATTGACAAAAAAGAACTATTAAGCATATTCACGGTAAGCAAGTTATGACCAATACCAAGAGCATTTGACATAGCACATCGCCCCTGTAACAGTGATTTTCATCATGTGTTGTAAATGGATTGTCTGTACTTTACCTAACATTTTACAGTTGTAAAACCAGAATTGTTCTGGCTAGCAACACTCCTGCCATTAGTTTCTTGCTTATTGGAGTAAACATATCTAAATAGTATTTTACTTTAAACCCTAGTTCTACAGATATAATGCTTTACTGAAAGTGAAAGACTGCAGAAACAGTAGAGACATTATTGTGATAAACTATAGGTAGAACTGAAGCAGCATAATGAATAAAACAGCTGGTTACAAGTGTTTGTGCCATTCTGTTGTGAAAAGTGGCTTCTCAAATTGAACTTGCTGAAGGAAACAATATAGGTGTCATCAAAATATTCCAATATTTTAATTTTTGAAAGGCTTTTAGATTTGTTTACTACAAATGCCATCACTCCTATTTTAAAATTAAACTGGGGAAATTTAATTTTATCATTAAATCATGCAGTGACATTTGGATACAAATATGGCAGAAAATGGGTCCATTTCAAACCCATAAAACCAAAGCGGTATAATTCTTTCTTTAAAATGATTTCTGTATTTTTCAACTTGCTCGAGTGAAATAATATTTTGCACTTCAGTAGCTACTTTCATCCAAAAAGTATGATAGGGTTCCTTGCAAATATGAATGACTTACTTAATACTGCTCCCTAAATGTACAGGGCTCGTTACAGATCGAGGTTTTGCTGCAGGGAGCATAAAATCTAAATAGGGATTTAATGTCATAAGAAACAAGAAATGTACTTTTCCTGGATTTTGTATGACTGCTGGTGCCTGGCTAGTCACTATTGGAGACTTTCAAGAGCTGCTGCCCAAGTTAAAAGGAACTGGAGCCAGATGGAGCCACGAGGTCAAACAAATAAAGTTGATGCACCACCTTCTAAAGAACAGCTTTCTAAAGGTAGAAGGGGAGGCTGCATCTCCCAGATTTCTCCTCGTTTAAGACTAATGCCATCTTTCTTTTGCAGATATTCTCCATCATTTTTCACCCAGAGGCCATGAGGCGAATGTGTTTTGCCTTGGGCTTTATCTGAAAAGAGAATTAAAATCATTTTAATGTAAAGAAGATTTCATTTTCAACTTATCTGGTTTTAAAAACAGTTTAAACCTCTGTGTGTTTTATTCTCTTTTGGAGTACGAGAACTTTATCTTAATCCTTCCTAAGTCATTTGACCTAGGGTAAATTAGAATCAGTGGGCTCTAAACAAAAATAAAAACACAGGCTCATAGCCATTAAGGGCCCTGCTTATACTAAGCATCACTAAACATGGGCTTGTCCAAAAAGATACATCATATCTGAGACATTAATTTAAAACTCAAAAGTCATATTAAACCTTTATCCCTACAGCTATACAAACTTTGGACCAGCAGATCACTAGCAACCATTAAAATTCTTTACAGACAACCATGCACCGTCGCAGTGCCTTTTAACAACCCCGTTATTTTATTTTATTACTTCAGGTGATTCTATTATAGTCAGTGATTCAAGTACTTCACGAACCACTGTTTTAATCTTAGCACTACAACAAATTTAACTGTGGCAGAGGTACAACCTGATTCTGAAGACTGCATCAGGGTCAGACATATAAAGCACCAAAAGTATCTAAAGAATGTGCTAGTAATACAAACAAGTTTATGAACCTATTTTTGTAAAATTCTTGCTGCCTTTTTGAACTCATGTGTGCAACATAAGATAACGACAGTGATGGTCAAAAATTCCACATCAGTGCTGAACAGGTTTAACTTATGTTTTATTTAAATATAATGAGTTCTAAAATAATATCAGGAATATGGAAGGAAACAACTGGCACATACAGTGAATTGTCTTACACAACACAGTTCATCTCAGGATAATTCAGGTGTAGAAAAACAAATTCTATAGTATGCCCGTTATACAACATACATTCATGTGTGTTTATACATACATATGTGTATATTTTCCCAGTCATTTACTAACTGTGATATTAAGTTTGAGTCCAACTCTGTAAACATATGCTTGTTGCTTCTGGACCACTGGCTATTAACATATAGGCTCCCATTTTATCAACCCTAATGATCACCATAATGCAAAAATTATTGTCTCAGTGAATGGGATACAATTTTGCAAAAATATTCATGTATACCTTTACTCCAAATATTGGGTCCCTTTGCAACAGAAAAATTAGAGGGGAGACTCCTGGTTTTCTTAATTTCTTTGGAGGAAAAGTAAATTCTGCCAACTTCCAGGATTGCTGGTCTAACTTTATTTGTGATTACTAAGTTAAACATGTCTTAATAGAAAAATGACTTGGGCTTTCTCCTCATGTGCTTTCAGCTATCAAAAATAATACTATATTTAAATCACACAGACAATAGGGCACTCTCCGAAGACACAGAACTCTCTAGGGCAAGACAAAAATGCTGGTGTTGAATTTAAAGTGCATTGCAGAGCAGAGGTGCCGCATGGTTTCAGAAGACCTTCAGAGATATGTAAATTAGTCTGTAATCTTCAGGCTGTGTTATGTTAATTAAATTTCCAATCCTCATTACTGAAGATTTACTTGATATAGCTATTTATTTAGTGATTTTTTGAAAGGGTTGGTGAACTAAAGAGCTGCATTGCAATTACTGCAGGTGCCAGTGTATTGTTTTTACAACTTGATGGGAAAAAAAGTCTGAAAGAACTTTCTGCATTTCTGCCTTCAGGCTATCCAGGCTATCAATGGCTACACCAACACATCTGCTGAAGAGTTCACAAACATGATATTTCAGAAGATAGATGTGAACAATGACGGTAAGAATCTAAGTTTTCTTGGCTTGGCAGGGATTTTCCCCTATAAGGAAGTATGGGATCAAGAGAAGAATTGAACACACTGCTGAATAACTCAACTATTTTAGATGATCTGAAAGCCTGACCCTATTGTTCTTTACCCATATTACTTCAGCTTTACAGTGAAGTGTAAATCAACTGACTATTAAGCTGACATAGGAATTACATGCAGCAGGCGCTAAAACACAGAGGTGTCGTGCTGTCCATCCAAAATGCCAGTACTCTGGTTGCACAGCAAAATGAAAGTGTGATCAAGGTATTTTTTTAGTATATTTCTTTTGGCTTAATCTATCTAAAATGGATAAGAAAACCCATTAAGATGCATGGTTGCACAGGCTCTAGCCTGTTCTAAAGATTGGACAGCATATTAGACGTCCCTTGAAGGCTGATTGTTAACACATGCCAAGACACATGCTACTGGTTTTTCTCAAGATAGCTAGACTAAGCCAATTGGATTTGCATTTGGGAACTAAAACTTTAATTCACCGCTTCAGAGTTGTTTCTAATAGAAAACCTGTCACATGTGAATATCTTCCCTCATATTTCTACTCATGAAGATCCTCCTTCCACTGGCAATTACGTTTTACCTCAATTACTGCAACCATTGACAAATTAGAAGTATTAAAAAAGCATTGCAGAGAAAAATCAGATCCCAGCCAGGACTTTTGGGCATTTTTTTGTTCATTTTTCTGGTCTTATTTGGTGTGTAAAGGTTACTTTTAAAAAAGTTGTTTGCACCATATAATCAGAGTATAAACAGTGATCTTGTGATACATGTGAATAACTCATAGAGGATTTTTTCCCAACCTGTTTGTCCCATCTTTTGGGTGAAGGCAAATTACCAAAGGACTCCATAAAACATATAGTTGTATTCTAGAATCTAACTTGAATTCTATGATTATTCATGCTTTGGCCACTGTTTGGACCGTATGTTTACTGCAAGTAATAACTGTATCTGAGCTAGACCATCAGCTGAAAAATAACTCTTGTGTCTTATGTTTTAGCAATGAAATGCCAGAACATGAATTATTCAGAATTATCTTCATAATACTCCCATTTCAAACTGCTTTCAATGGTTAGTTATTTTTTAAATAGCTGCAAAGCGGCAGGACTATCTCCACCTGAAGAATGGGACAAATCTTACCAAGTTTAGCTTAAACTATGCTGCCTCCTTCTAGTTTCTTATTAAAGAAAAGGACAAATAGACAAATAAGTTGCAATGTCCTTTGTCACATTAAAATACAAGAAATAATCCCACGGTTGTAGTGAGCAATTCTTAAAACAAATCTCCTGATGGCTTTGCAATTTATTTTCATTAGCTCAAGGAAATCTGAGATCTGTCACAGTCACAGTGAGTCTGGGCATGCCAGTGTAACCACATCTCACTGGTAACTGCAGTGGTTTTTTTATGCTTGCATGCTGGTATTAGTACTTTGAACTACATAGTCTGGCATCAAGAGGCAGGAATTCAAGACCAGTTGAGCTGCATAAGCAATAAATGATGCAGCATGTCCATCTGACAAATCTAGGAACCCCATCCAACCAAAGACCTCAGTCAAAGGCAATACAGAGAGAAGGAGATGGGACATAAAACGAGTGCCTAGGATAGGGGGAGAGATCACAAGAAGTGAGTGGATGAGTGGCAAAGCAGGAGGACACAGACAAGCCTTCTGTCTCTGCTCCCAGGACGATTATATAAGGGCACTGGGGTTGAAAGAGGAGGTGTGGACATCCTCAAGGCACTGCACACCAGCCCCTGGAGAGGGTCTTACTCCTCTCACTGAAGCCAAACAGCCAAGACTTCTGTTAAACGACACCTTTCCACTTTAATCACAGAAATCATAGATTCATTTAGTTTGGAAAAGACCTTTAAGATCATCAAGTCCAACCGTTAACCTAACACTGCCAAGTCCACCACAAAACCATGTCCCTGAGCACCAAATCTACACCAAATCTACATCAAATCTTCTAAATACCACCAGGGATGGTGGCTCCACCGCTTCCCTGGGCAGCCTGTTCCAATGCTTGACAACCCTTGCGGTGAAGAAATTTTTCCTAATACCCAATCTAAACCTCCCCTGGTGCAACTTGAGGCTGTTTCCTCTCATCCTGTCACTTGCTACCTGGGAGAAGAGATTGACACCTACAGCCTCCTCTCAGGTAGATGTTGAGAGC
>VZTL01076330.1:0-30188 GCA_013400535.1 Scopus umbretta
GAGAAACTGCTGTGTACTGACCAAAATACTTCAGCCCCATGCTGCTTGCAACAGGGAAGAGGAAGGTAGAGTGAGCCTAAGTCCGCAAAAGGGGGATGGAAAGGTGGTTTTTTTTATATTTGTCTTTTTGCTTGCCATTACCTGAATTAGTAGTTATGTTTTTATTTTTGTTGGGAAAAAATTAAGTGAATTTTCCCCAAGTTGAGTCTGTTTTGACAGTAATTGGTAAGTGAACTCCCTGTCATTATCTTGACTGATAAGCTTTCTTGCTCCTGTTCTTCCTATTTTCTCCCCCATCTCACTAATGGGCTGGAGTGAGCGAGCGCGTGGGTGGGTGTTTGGGTGTTAGCCAAGGCTAACCCACCATAGGCACATTTACCCTTTTTATTATAAATGAACTTCATGTGCCCTTTCTAGGAAAAAAAGAGACCCTGAGTGTACACAGTTGCTTTGGAAGGTACAGCAAAATTCCATATGTGGTGTCTAATACATGAGAGATACTGTTAATGAGAAAACTCAGATAATGACTTAAAATTTCCTTTTCCCAGATAATTCAGGAGGGAGGATTAGAATACAGAATAATATCAGAAGGTGAAATGGCTTTAGCAATGTCAAAATATTTCCAGACATATGTACAGAATATGTGCAAACCTATGCTAATGTATGCACAAACACAAGCGGCTGTCAGATTTGCATTGTAAGCTGAATAATTGAATTTGGAATGTATTTTCCATTCAAAATTCTAATTTTCTGAATGTTTCGCTCACTCTGAAGTAGGAGAAGAGCAACAACCATTCCAAAACTAGCATTAAATTAGTTGGATTGTTTGGTTTTGATTTGGGGAGACAAAACATTTCATTTCAAATTTCACCTTTTCACGAAAGTATGATTATATTAATTTTTACTTTAAACCAGCTTTTCAATATTGTTTTTCAAAAATGTTAAAACTAGGCTTTTCTATATCACAGCAGTTTTTTCCTAAATGAAAGGCTGTCAATACTGACAGATACTAAAAACATTTCATTGTGGGTGAGAATACTACTTACCCAGGAAAAAAATTCTGACTAAAATATTCTGATTGGCAGACAATATATCTCAGGCCATCCTCTTCTTTAATTCCTCTTTCCCATCGATGGTGGAGCAGGTTTTCTGTTCAGAAACAGATGCAGCAGCCTTCTGGGTTGGTGTCACAGCAGTCACCTTCTCTGTAGTCACTATGGTTACATGGCAAGAGCAGCGTTCATCGTTCGTGCTCGCTAATCAGCTGTCCCTATTCCACCTTCTACCAGGACTACCACCATACCGGCAGGGCTGCATTGATTGTGAGCTCCCTCATCCTTTTCTCACTGGGAATGAGCAAAAGCCCTCACTCTTGCCTTTCATTTAAGTGTTAACCTTGGCACATGGTTTTGAGAACAGCAACGTCTTGCAGAGAGTGGTCACCAATAGCTGTCAGGTGCAAAAGAGGTATTTAATGTGTGGGACTGCAGCTTAATAATGGGGTCTTGCAAATGGTATCTGAGAACATAATTTTCAAAGCCTGGGATTCATTAGATTAGGTATAATCGTAGCAGCGTACTCCTGGGAGCAGAAAGCAGTTCTGTATCCATTAGGGTGGAGTAAAATGAACCCAAACCGTCTGAAAAGGATACACAAGATGATTTCATAAGACCCAACTCAATAACTTGCTTCGAAGGTAAATCAAACCAAAGTCAGGCTTCTCTTAAAACAAGCTTTTTTGGTGGCTCTTTTACATTTCTGCCATGGCTTTTCATTCCTTGTTTTGGGCCAGGACCAACATGCTATTCTGAAGTGCCTCAGCAAGCATATGGTGCGTGTGCTGTTTCCATCATTAACTACCCAGGCGGCAGGGAACGGAGCGCCTGCTTGAAAACATTGCGGGAATGGGATTTCTGTTACTTGAAGTGCAGGAGTTTATGACTCAGACTGTGGATATGCCTCTTTGCCAGCTAATATCTGGACAGGGCCAGAAACTGAATATTATAAGGCTCAAGTATCCTTCTGACACACATTACCCACTGATTCTCTTCATGGCTGGTTATATTTTCGCTTGTTAGAGATACCTATTCACAAAAACATGCATTCATACTAGGGTCTTCCAACTGCAGTTTAAAGTGGTGCTGTCATTACAGAGCTGACAGATTGTGTACACCCTGCCAACTTGTTGACAAAAAGAGGGAAACACGTAATTTAATACAGCTGTTTTACTGCAAAAAGTATCAACAACACTTCAGCCTTTTTATTTCAATCCTGTCAATCAAAAAATTTCACCCCACCAGATAAGTTAACATGCCCTGGAAAAATGCCTGGTTTTGACAGGCATTCAGAACATGGTGTGACTTTTTTTTTCTCTTTTTTATTCTCTGTTTCTTTGGCCTGTTCACATGTCTATTTGTTCAGAAGACTACAGTCCTTCTCATTGACTCTAATGATGAATTCAGAGAAAGTTGTGGGCACACCCCTGGAGCTTTGCAATATTTGCATGTAAATGAGTAATTTCAGCTGCACAGCAGATCACTGTGCATGTACGAAATGTTTTCTTCTGAGTGTGAACATATCAGGTAGGTACAATTGTTGAATTGTGTTTCAGTAATTTGTCCTTTCTCTTACAAGAAAGATCAGGTTTTGTTAAAGATAAGATCAGATTTATTAATGCTTCTTATATTATTATCTGTCCCTGCTTACATATTTCTTTGACTAACTTCTTGTGCTTTCTCATCATTGGCATTTCTGAAAGTTTTATATCAAACTCTTGTTTCATAAACATTTTTTTTTTTTTTTTTTAGTGAAACTTGACAAGATATAACCTTCACAGCAAATTCTGACGCCCCACCCCACCTTTTCTTTTTCCTTTTCCCTCTTCTTGTTAACAATCCTGGTCCATCTGTAGTTATTTCACCCCCTAGCTTATGTAAACCAGCCCATTTGAAGTTGTGGATGAAGCTGTCCTTGGATGGACATTAGACTTCTGTGTCCTGAACAGGAAACTGATGTGGAAATGTACATTACCTGGACCAACAGCAGTTTAGGCTTTTTACAAGGCTTTTATTTCTTCCATAGAGTTCATTTTTATTCTTTCATTCATATATTTTTAAAAGAAGAGAAAAATTCTTTCTGGAGACTACCTGACGGTGTTGTGAGTTTAGAGCCGGTGAGATTTTTGTTGCACTAATTCCTGAATTAGTAATATCCTAATGCAATATAGCAAACCCTGACTAGGCTACCTGTCAGCAGGTAAATAACATATTTATGAGACTTATAATCAAATTTCTAATTTATAATGATTTTCAAAACAGGAACTGGAAAAGGGAGTCAGCTAAATTTTGACCTTGCTTACACTGAGTGGTTGTACCTATAGGGAATCTAAGATCTTCCTGGTGAACAGGAAGATTTATGATCTGTTCAGTGAGAAATCATAGGCTGAGATCTCTCTGCCAGTAAATCTTGATATTTATCTTGCCTAATTCTCTGTGAAGTTAATGCAGAAAATTCTTAAGGTGAAAAAGATGTTTTGACTCACTGTAAGTTTTTAATAAGTGACATAGGATGAAGTAATTCAGAAGGAGGAAGAAGCCATTCTGCTTTATGCTGGTTTTCATGGATTTTGTGACAAAGGAATGAAGTAGCATGGTGGGCCCAGGCAAGGTGCATATTTTTGGCAAGGACCAATCAATTTTACATTCTGCTTCAGACAGAGCTGTCCTGATGTGAAATTTGCCATTTCAGCAATGTATTTCAGCATCGACAACAGTGCAAAAAATATAGCCACCATGGTGCGCAGAAGGCTTGTTAGGGCCAAATTCAGTTGGCCAAGCGTGGCTGGGGAGGAGTCCAAGAGACTCTCTGGACCCCATGGCTCTGCCAAGAACAAGGAGCCAGAACCCTGTTATACAAAAGATACATTTTTAAAAGACAAATGTGAGACAAAGATGCAACTGGCACTGGAAACCATGGCAACAGGTGGGTGCATCTCAAAAGAACAGGGAATCCAGGAGCAGGGTTTAAGACTAAAATATATTCACCTCTTCTCTATGAACTCCCTGTGGTCTGGGGAATCGTCTTTTTGCAACCTGCAAGATTTCACACTGTGGAACATTTTAGGAATGTGTTCACTTATTTGAAATATTTCAGCTACATAATCATGAGGCAGGTATCTACATGGAATAACTGCACTGAGGTGAAGATAAACAGACAGGCCAACTGTGCCCCAAATGCGCTTTACAAAATTCAAGCCTCGTAAATCATAAGAATGCCCAATCTGTCCTTGAAATCAGAATTCAGAATCCTCCAGGGTCTGGTAGCACTCTCTCTTGATCGGCTAGGGGGAACCTGTCTGACTGTCTGTGCCAAGCTGAGGTGCAACAGGGCACATGGTCACCCGATTCATGCACAAACTGGTTTCTCTGCACCGTAAATGGTTTCAGGAGAGGTTGCCGCTGTGTGGAAGCTTAAGTGCCTGCCTGAGACTTCTCAAGTGTGAGGGAATTGATTCTTAATCATGCACTTAATTCCACTCATCACCATCATTATTCTAGCAAGGCAAAATGATCATGTTTTAATCTATGGAGCTGTGCATAACATTTGTTGGTGTCTTGCTACTTTTTACTCTCAGAAATATGACACAACAGTTTTATTTGGTGGTAATATTTTGATACCATATTGCACATCACAGTGTCACTATGCTTTTTATTATAATCAATGATCTCTCCTGGAATTTTTTGTATAAAGATGATTAGATGTGTTTCTAAAAACATTGGAACACCAAAGTGCTAGATCTCTGGTTTGTCTGCTTTTGAAAGTTTTAACAAGACACTGCCAACACAATAGTTCAAAGAGATGGAAACAAAGCCAATATATGCACTTGCACAAAATTTTTTTGCCCTTAAATTACAGCCAAAATCTAGAATTTTTAAGAAATTATTTAAATCCTTAAAATATTTTAAAATTATAGACTGGTGATTATAAAATCCAAACATCTTGCACAAAAAAAAAAATAGCACAAAGAGCTGAAATTCAAAATAAAGAACAGTTTGCTGGCTTTCTTCTAGTAATATCCAAGGTGATAGATGACCTTAAGTTTTCACTCAGTTTAAATGGGTCAGAAAGTTATCATTTTACTCAAAAAAATCTTAAGTACATTTTGACATTTAAACTCTCCTGTGAACATTTTGTTGCTGTTCCATGTAGGCTCCTAAAGATCTCAGCTAATCCTTCACCAAACCCATGTTCATCCTAAAAAGACAACTGATATCCTGTTACTTACCCACAGTTATTCTAGCATCATTGCTGTCCTCCAGAGTATCTGAACATATTCAGAATCGAGCAACTTAGTATTCAGTCCAGTATGAAGGTTTTCAGACAATTTCCAAATTTTTGGGTTTGGCTATGCAGCTGTTAATGGGCAAGTGGGCACGTGTTTCTATTTTTTTTTTCTCACTGAAGAAATCTGACTGGAATTTTTTTAACAAGTTACCATTCTTGCTCAGTGAATGTGTTTGTTCCTGGAGATCTTTGTAGTGCTGTTATCTGTGTCCCTCCAGCCTAGCTTTTGCTTTTTACAATAGATAGCCTGTCTTTCGTCTTTCTGCTGATGGCAGCGAAACATGTTTATCAAGCCAAATGCTGTCCTTTACCATTTAATTATCTTTGAATTTATGTCATGATCATCAATTCTTCCATTGACTGCCTCCTCTAAGACTGACTGAGAAAATGAAACGTCCCAGTTCACAGTCTATTCTCTAAAAATAACATGAAAAAGCATGAAAGGCTTGTCCTAAATCCTGTTAAGAAGTCCTGCTCAGCCTGCGGTTTAATACAAATTCTGTTATGGGAGATGTGGGAACTGAGTCAAATGATACTTTTACAATGGTAAAAGACCAGTATTTTGTCTGGTAGGTTTTGATGAAATAGCAGGTAAAATGCTGTCTCCTTCTGAAATCTTTGGGAATTTCACAATAGAGGTCAGTGTGCCAAGGATTTCATTCAAGGGAAAACTCTATACTGAGAGGTGTGCCTTGTGTCTTCAGGACTCCAAAGTGATCCATCCTGTGGATTGCTCATGGTCATTTTATTTATTTCAGTGATTTGACAGTAATTTACTACCTAACAAAAAGCCCTCTAATATATTTTGTAAAAAAGGAGGGAATAAATAAATACATTTATTTCATTTATTTCTTAAGAGAAGTTAATTGTCACAACTGTGGGAGACAGAGGCTGCCTCCTGTCCACCTATAAAATACTCACCTGCAACATGAATTCTGAATATAGACCACTAACCTGGTCTTCTCCTGACTCACCTAAGTCAGGAGAGTTGGTCATTACCCTGGTCCTGTGGCGTCCCAGTGTCTGACACATGTGGGTGCCAGCAGGCAGTGCATGGCCATGGGGACATACCTCCAAGGAATAACCCAAGTGCACAGCATGGGGAGGCACTGCAGCCCTCTGGGCATTGCTGGGAGATGAATGCAGCAGACACCTCTCCATCTACCCTGCTCTGATCCCCTGGGGCCAGGTACCTAGTGGCTGCTGGCCACCATGTTTTGGGAAGGAGACAGAGGGGTGGTAGCTGGCTGAGCCTTCAGAGAAGAGTTTCTGCCATCACTGTGCAGCAGAATTGTTGGCAAAACACATTCAGTGTCTGACTAATTCATAAAACCTACTATAACCGATCAGGTGACCAATCCAATGTGGAAAGAGAAACAACATTAAAAATGGGGAGAAAATGCTTAAAATAGAAAGTATGAACACATGTATGCATATAGCTAGACAGATGGCATCTCTTTAATCAGGGCTTATCCATATGGCAAGCTGGTAGATTGAATCTGAATGCTGTATAGGATCCCAGTGGAGCAAAACCCAGATTTTTTGACTCAGAGAGTCTATGCTATATATCTCACTTATGCTTCAGATGACAATATAAGCAGTTTTATGCCATCAGCTTCTGGTAGTAGGTGCAAATAATCAGAGAGAGAGGGAGAGAGGTGAAGAAATATGAACTTATCAGAGAGTTAGGAATTGTCTCTGAGTGAGGGTTTGAATAAATAGAAGAGAAGAATGGGAAAAAAGAGACATTCAAACCCCAGTAAAAGCAGTTTTCATGAACAGCAAAATTTAACAGCTGACTAAGAGAAAATTGCAATTACTGCCTTTGCCCAACTACCCAGTAATAACTTGCTAACTGAAGACTCCTGTTTTAGCACTGACAGACAACAGAGTCCTGCAGAACCAAAAAGTCCATGTCAGTCTGCGGAAAAGGCTGCTGAGGACATGAAATTTCTCTAATACGGTAGGAAGACCATCCAGGTACAGAAGATTTCTGAATCAGAATAAGCACATCCCTTGCCTTTTCCTCCATCACAGGAGCTTAAGCATTCAGCTCATGCACTGGTTACTGCTCCTGAGCTGCAAGATCTTCTCAATGGAGATATTCTAGGCATAAAGGAAAGGTTGTAGCTGAGAATGTATTACCTGCTGTTGCACAGGGATCACACCACTTGAGCAGGAGAAAGCCTACCCAGCAGTCTTATGGTTCGGGAGAACTGGGAAGAAGCCAATTTTATCTATGAAGAAAACTCAAAAGATAGTTACACCGTTAATTTCAAACCAGAAAATCTCCATACCCTTTGAAACAAACTGTAGTGAGGCTATGATGTTTGAAAACAAAGTGAATGTATCAATATGAAATATCTTCATTTTAATGGAAGTTTATTTGCAAGAGGCTGCTGACAAGTTCAATCAATCTCATTTACTTGTTGACATGTGAAATGTTAACAAACATTTCACATTTTTTTAAATACAACAAAAGCAAAGAAAATGTAGTTATAAAAAGAGGCCATTTTAAATATTTCTTAGCTAAATAAATCTGCACATTTCATGGAATGGCCAACTAAATATAAGTAGTTCATGTGTTAACACCTCTGTGGATATCCACATTTTCAATTCAGTGTAACAATCCCTTATTGATCTCTTATACAGACAATGTCATCTTTGGAACTGGGAAAAGACCAAAGGTTGAGTATGACTTTAATGAACTTCTCAGGAAAAAAATGTACCTGTGCTCACCTGTACAGGTTGATAAGTTTATCAACCTGTATCACAGTTGATAAACTGATGTGCTTTTACTGCTGTGTGCCATAACTGACTGAACCAGTCAAAGACTGGAATACCAAACAAATTGAGAACTAACGAACTTTATTTTCAGGCTTACATTTGTACTTTCAAATGAAATGCAATGGCTGAACACATTTCTCATTATTTGCAACCATCCTGTGCTGCAATAAGACCTGAATACACAGACAGCTGTACCTGTATGCTGTCTTGCAGAATTCAGTGGCACCTTGAAGGCAATAAAATGTCCATGAATATTATGGTGCAAGGCAATAATCAAGGCCTGTCTTTCAAACATTTTTAAACTGTTTCTGAGCCCCATACAAGACTAGCATGCATGCAGTGGATGAGAATTCAGTCATTTACCATCTAGGTACCGAATCCCACAAAGTCTGATGAATTTCAGGTTCCATCTATCCTGATTTTCATAATTATTCACAAATATTTCAGGGTTTTGGGGGGATTATTTTGTGTTCTGTATCAAGAATGGGTACTATTGCTAACTACAACTACCAATAATTATTACTAGTAGTTGTCAGCGTATAGTTAATTATTCTCCTGATCTTTCTTGTTCACCAGACACAGAAAGCACGTTTGACCTTTCAGTCTGGAAGACAAGGCTCAAGGAACCATTCATCTCTTCGGCACAAGGAAGGTTGAGGACTGACAGTTCTTCCCTTCCCTCATTTATTATCTATAAAAAGAGGACGTAAACTTCTGAATGTATATCAGGCTGGTGAGTCATGCTGATTAGCAGATATTTAGCCAGGCTCATTTGCTTAACCTTAATGCTTGTCACATGTCATGCAACAAACTCCACTGTGCATTACAAAGGATTTAACATCATGGAAGTAATTATTCCGAAATGATTCTGATAGATTAAAAAAATATAAAATGAGGCAATTTGGCCCTAAAACCAACATTCTTTGATGAGAATGTTTCTGGGCCTGCAAATCCATAGTCATGTTTTATTTATAGCCTGGCCTATGATTCATCATTAGAATTTCTTTCAGATTTTGGAAGAAAAATTTTTCTTCCATGCATGAGTGTTTTTAGATAACCACAGCTGCTCCTCACTAGCTGCTGTTTCAATAGTAGAAAGCCTAACACTAGCATTCTTATGCATCTTCGCTCCGATCTGCTCACATTCAAACCCTTTTCACCACACACAATCAATCCCATTGTAAGGGCTTCAGGCAGCAGCCACCCCAGCCGTCATTTGGCTTGTCAGCAAATTTGGCTTGTCAACAAACCATCCCCTTTTCGTTCCAAGGAGGAACAGCTGATGGGATGAAACTTTGCTGCTGGCTAGAAATCTTTGACAGGATGGTGCTGCCCCGCTCCTGCTCTCATCTTCTCCTGAAGAAACGCTGCCTGTGCCAAAATGCCTCTGAAACATTTGAAGGCAATTGTCAGAAGCTCGGCTGGGTAGGCAACAAAGGAAGGCAGGGTACTACCTAGCCCTTCTGCTGCTCTGGCATCAAGGGATACAATCTGAATTTTTTTGTGTATTGCTTGCTGGGTGATAAAAGGAGGAATGGTCTAAAGTGATTTGTCATTGAGAAAACTATTTTTGGATGTTTGCTGGTTGTAGTTAGCATTTCTGCTGTCTTGTTTTAAGAGCCTTCTCTGCAAATGGGCAGGTTTACAGGTTGTTTAAGCAGCAGAACTTGAGCTAAACTTTTCTGATAATCCTGTCCCCAAATAAATTTTCGTTATCTCTGCACACACATATCTCTCTATATACCTAGTAAGGTTTTTTCCACAAAGACAAAACCCTTTGAACCCTCTGGGCAGCAGGGCTACTGTTCAGCAACAGATGCTTCTGCACTTTCAGATACCATACCAGGTTATTACTATCCTTATGTTTGCTCTTTCAGGACCTGATCAGACTTGAACTGAGAGAGACCAGAGGCTGTGCCTGAGTTAACAACCAGCTCACCGAATCTGGCATCGCTTACTGAGAACCTCTACAGGCAACATTGGAGAAATGAGACTGCAGCTTCACACACATGCCTGGCATAGCGATACCAAATGGAGCTGGTTTGTTTTCGCACCTTCGTTCAGCTTTGTGTTGGAGATGGGTATGAATAAAACTTTGATCGATGCCAGTGGGGATGCAGAGGTGGATGAGGTGCACTTTCAGCCCTTTGTGAGTCAAAAACAACTGAAGCTTTGTGACTGTAATCAGCATGTCTGGGGAACTTGTAGGCTGAGCTTGTAATCTTGGCCTAACATTGAGGAAAATAATGCTCTTGTCACTTTTCCTACTGGCAGTTTACTGCTGTCTGACAGCTTGGAGAAGGTAGAAAATACTGTAAGGAGTAGCTAAGTGGGTGACTTTTGACTCTCTGTAAATAGAAAAGGAAAAATTGAGACCTTTGTAGCTCCAGTACAGGGAATCTGCAGGTCTGCTATCAGTTTCATTCCTGTGGGCAGCCAGAAGTCTTGTCCTGTCATAGTGCCTCTTCAACAGTATTGTGATCATAGGGACCTGCAGTGCAAATTGCATGAGTACTTTGTCTATTTCCCATAAATAATAGCATATACACCCATCAAAATAGAGCAGCTTCACATGAACTCTGTTTTTTAAATTAAAAACGACATGATCATACATATTCACTAAATATAGATTTGAACAAAAACCAACAGTAGTCAAAAATAAAAAAAAATTCTTTCTGTGACAAAAGGAATTACAGAAGAAATACTCATACCGGGATCTGTTTTCTACTGTTGATAATCCCATATTCAGTGTGTTTGGTCAACAGTTGCATGTTCCTTCCTAATTGTTCTCTATGTTCTCATTGCAATATGAACATGAGATCTGTACCTCTTGCAGTTTGATTTCAGCATAAATAGATTTTGTATAACTTTACTTCCTGTGCCAAATTTGTATGGAGATTACCTCTTAAATATGCTAAGCAGAGAGGTCAGAGCTCTCTCTATTTGTTAAACAAATTAGTGTCAGAGATCCTGAACAATTCCAAGGCAGAAAAGACGAGAAAGGCAGTGAGGGAGAGAGGCAGTTAGAAAAACACAGTTAAAAGTATTTTGTATGTCCAAGATCATAGAGTTGCTAACAAAAAGCTCAGCTTCCCCAAAAAACTCCATGTAGGGGAGTTAAGTTTATTTTAAGTTAAAAGGTAAACTCCTCTCTGACTGTCCCACCACAGAAAATATTTCAAATATGACCTTGGAAATATGATCTTGGTAATTGGAGTGACTGGGGAACTACTGAGGATCCTCAACCTCTGTTTAGTTTAGGTAAAGATCCATGCGTGTTTGGATACAGAGCTGAAATGTGTCTTTGCCTGATTCATCCCATGTAGGCTTTTCTTCCTTTCCATCTCACAAGAAAGCCTGTGGGCTACCCTGCTTTTTCAAATGGGCAAGCAAGACATACAGACCACCTCCCCTGTTCCCTCAATTCCCAGCTCATCCCTGGCCCTGGGCAGCTCTCCCCTTCTGGATCCATGCACCACTTGCGCTAGTGCTATTGTGTGACCGAGCTTACATCCGGGGCTCCATGAAAGGCTCTGATCAGCATTCAGCTTACAAAGATACCCAGGGTCTTACAGCCAGAGTAGTCTCTGCCTGCGAATTTATAACTTTTAAAGAGAGTCGGGGAGGGAATGTACCTTTCATGCTCATTGCATAACGAAGCCCTACAGCAGTCTTAGACTTAGAAGAATAAGAGGGATGATGAAGTGGGGATCAGTCTTATATGAAGAAATGGAAATCTGCTTGAGAGAGAGGAAGAAGGTGAAGGGTCTAGAGGAAAAGAATTGCCGATTAATCAGACATCAGGGGAGAAAAACAGGAAAGAGGAAAAAAAAAAGAAAAAAGAAGCAACAGTCCCTGTAGGGGAAGAACAAATTTGAAAGAGGAAGAAAGACCAAAGAAAAAAAGTATAAGGCTTCTGATTGCTCTTATTGTGGTGGTTGTTCCTTTATTAAAGGCATCAATATGAGATGTTTATATACTAAGCAGCTGTGGGGGTTTAAAACCTTACTGCCTGGGGGCTACTTGTTACCACCTTCTGCTGGAGGTTACCCAGCCCAGCTTCATCCAGAAGAGCAGAGGGAATGGCAGTGGGCACCCCTCTCCCCTTTGGCCACCAGGCAGCCTGCGTTTGACTGCCTGTGATGATAAACTTAAGCTTAGCTGCCTGACTTCTCACTAAAGCAGATAGTAACTAAAGCAGAGAGTCCCTGCACATAGTAACTAAAGCAAATGTGGTTCATGCACACGATTGATGAAACAGACAGGGTCTGTGCACAGTCACTAAGGCTGTGGGTCCAGCAGGTAGGGTCCATGTACACGGTCCCATCAGCTGGCACAGTGGGAAGTTCCAGCAGAGGACCAAGAAGTGATAAAGTGTTTTTGCACTGTCACAGCTCACTCCCAAAAGCCACAACAGCTCAGAGGTTTTTGAGGGAGTCATGTGTCTGTTCAGGTGAGGTGTTCCAGCCACATAAATAAAGTGCTTCTTCACTGGGACCACATTTTAGGAAGTTGCCATACCTTGTATTCATTTGTTAAGAAAAAAAAAAATCAAGAAAAAGCATGGATTTTTATCCTCTGTGAAGCACAGGAGAATCAAATGAAAATTGTACTGCAGCAAAGCTGATTAATTTAATGAAGGGTATCACTCTTTCAGGGTCTTTGTATGAAATCTCTGTGAAGCTGTAGGGGTAACGAAGTGGGCCTCAACAATTCAGTTGGATTATTGTATTAAAAATATCCTCCAAAGTATACTACAATTCAATTACCAGAGGAAAAAAGAAAAGGATAATTAGACCAAGCACATGCATTACAGTATGATTGGTCTCATAACCTCTTGAAAAAAAAAATCATAATGATACATTCTCTCTCTGAAAGCTAATGGATATGCTTCCACTGCCTGGAGCCCTGGTCAAAATTTATTCTCCAGAAAATAAAATAAAACTTTCTGAAATTAAACCTGGTGAAATTAAACCTTTGCATACTGATTTTTTTTTTTCCTTAATATAACTAGTTTTATATCATTAAAGTTACTTCAAATACACTGGTTTGGAGGTTACAGCTATTTTAAGAAGTCATCAGAGAGATATTTGAATGCAGTCTTTTGAGAATAAAAATATAATCTTACCATTTATTAATAATATTCTTATTTTCCTCAAAGTTTTGCTGAAAGTTGTGGAAAAAGAACTGATATGGAATATTTGGGCCAAAAATTTCAAATTTGAGTGTCTAAAATTAGGTTCCTAACTCCATATTTAAATAGCTAAATATAAGTAGCCTGATTTTCAGAGCTGCTGAGCAATCCCAGCTGCCACTAAAATCAGTGGGAGCTTTGGGTAAATACCAGATTGCCTATTTAGGCTCATTGTATTGTAAAGACTAAATAGGGATTGGGGCATTTTATGCAATGTTATTAATAAAGGTTACCGTGGTAGGACTGGGATCTGTAGAAGTGCATAACAAACTCTCAGTAACTTTCAGAGGCCAGAGTTCACGTGTGCCAGTGCTCATGTAGGCACAAACCCTTCCTGAGCCGTCTTACCCATTACCACAAATCATACAAAAGTGGCCCCATGCCACTTCTGAATGGTCTCTAGCAAGTTGGCTGCAGTTGCTCTCCTAGAAAAATCATTTCACCAATCACCATTATTGTTTGAAGGGTTTTCCTGATGTATAAGGCTAATATAATCCGTTCCGACTTCCTTCCAGTTTTGCTCTTAACAAACACAAAGTGTATGTTTCACTCCTCCCTATCCTGTTCCTGATGTGTTCCTTCAAACGGCACTGTCCACCTGTGCATGGGCACCAGCGCCTCACCCCAACCTGCTGCCGGGGGCCCAGGAGGTGCAGCCCTGCAGCGCTCCCTGGCTGTGGATGCTGCCCACCTCTTGCACATTGCCAGACCTGGGAAGAGCTGACATGTGGCTCTATACACCTTCTGGATGTGCAGCCCTCCCTCCCAGGGAGCCCCCAGGTACCCCATGGATATGTGTAAGGGTAGCTGGGACTCACAGCCTTGCACTTCTTCTGTGCAAGGTGGTACGAGATGATAGCACAGCTCCCACACTGCCTGCAGACCCTGGAACAAAAGATGCTTTCTTGTACGGGCACTGCACTGGGAGCCACACTTTTGGTTTGTATTTTTTGAAGTAGCACTGTGTTATGTTGTTTGTTCTCTGTAATCTCCTCAAGCCTTTTTCTCTATGATAAGAGTCGCCTAATGTCTATCTTTAGTCCACATGGCTATGGCAGCCTCAAAAGATTTTCTGAGCTCTCCACAGAGCCCAGAAGGAGCAGGCACCCAGCTGCTGGACTTGCTCTCTCCCTCTCTGCTGAGCCCCACAGCAACTGGGTACTGCTGATTATGAAATGAAACAAAAGAGAAGCAGCTTCCACTGAACATGCAATTGATGCAAAGATCAAAGCAGGAGCAAACAAAACACAGCTTGAAAGAGAGCAGTTCAAGGAATCAAGCAGATGCTTTTTTTTCCCTACCTTGTGGTACAGATGCAGAATGAAGCCTCAGGTCACTGAAGTCAATATCCAACCTGACAGAAGACAGGATTTCACCTTCAGTGTTTTAATCCCCGGTTTATGTCAAAACTGCTATATTCCTCACGTGGGTTTTTTTTGGTTTTTTTTGTTTGGTTGGTTGGTTGGGTTTTTTTTTCCTCTCACTCCACATTATTTTCACAGCCAAGGGAACTCTGCTTTTTGACAAAGTTCCCCATCTTTCCTGGGAGTAAGGAAGATCTTCTGTGTGTAAGACTTGCTTTCATCAGGCTTGTAACCTCCAAGAGTTATATTTCTGTTTAGCTTCTGGAAGCTCATTTAGCTGTCATGGTCTCATGTGGGGCCATGACTCTGGATCTGAAAAATCTAATCTGTCCTTTAAGTTGTTAATGTTCTTTTTGATGGTTTATAATTTCACCAGACTTTAGCAATTTGTGTTCAAATCTTCTGTGGAAAGTGTCTGCTGTTTTTTTTTTCTTAAATTATTATTATTATTATTATTCATCCTTTTTCGTAAAAGGTCAGAGAAGCATGGCTAATATTTCATAAGGGAAGAAAGGGAAAAAATACTTGGGTTTTTTTCATGTTAAGGAAAAAAATAATTAAATTGGCATCCATTTCACTGAGAAGTTTAAATGTTTTCATGCCTGGGAGCAGGGAATTCTTGGGGTAAATGGGGTGAGGAGAAGAGGCACCCCTCTTTTTTGTATTGGTGTAATTTTCTGTGTTTAAAGGAAGTGAAGTTTGTACCTAAAGTCAGTGGACAAATTGTTGTCCTTACAGACATCAAATACAAAGAAAGGAGAACTGAATGTTTTTGAAAGCATTTACAAGCATCACAATGTGAATATTGATGGGCAAAGAAGAGGACATTAGGTTTTTTGAAGTGCCTGAGTGAATTCTAAGCCAGAGTGCCACTGCATTTGAATGATGATTTGGGAAGCCTGCCCGGTGTGAGGCAGCACTGGGCGGTCACCCCCGCGTGAGCATCAGGTGGGGTTTCTTGGGCAGGAGGCTGCACTGCTGCATGAGCCCTGGTGCAGTGCCATGCTCAGGGAGTGATACTGTCTCCAAGGCCTGAGGTCGTTCCCCTGAACAGAGCTGCCCTTTTAGGAATGCATTTATGAAACCAACTCCATCCTTGTAAGGGTGACATGACTCCATGCCACAGTGAATTGCTTGGGACACACATGGCCATATGCTCATGGGTTTGTAATGAGATATTTAGTCTAAATGCAGACAAGTTAGTTATGGGGTTATCAAAACTGCCCAGTCACCTACTAACACCTTAAAATGACCAGGGTTCATTTACAGTCAGCTGTAAGGTGCTTTGGGGGGAATTTCCTACAGAAAAACAACCCTCGATGGAGTAACATGGCTTGGTGACAGCAAGGGAGGGGCAACCTTTGGAAGTGAGACAATTAGAGAGAAGAAAGCTCTGGAAGTAAGAGAGAAGGAAGTAGATAGAAGAGGAACAGATAGAAAGGCTATAGCAATAGTAAACAATCAAAGCTTGCATAATTTTTTGTGAGAAAAACGTAGCCTCAGAAAACTTACTGGGATGGTAATGGCAAGCGATGTCTCACTTTATGTGGAGATTGTTTTTGTGCAGCATGTAATTCCAAAGACATAAAGAAGCCCTCAGGCTTCCTACTTTCAGTGGGTGGGAATACATGTCTTCAGCTCACCTCCGATCACAGAATACAATCAAAAAGAGATTCCTGCTCCAATCATACTAAGCACAATCATTTTGTCATGGTGACCTGTAACTACAGACACCTGCCTCTTTCAATTTCTGAATGAGAAATAAACTTTGATGTGTGATAAGAGAGGCTGTCTTCTAAAACCTCTGCATGTAAATATCAGGTACATCTTGCAGGCCTGTGTGGGTCTTCCTTCCTTCATGGAAATGAACAGCAATGGCTTTGCTACTCTCTTGAAATCTGAGGCAGGCTGAAGCCTCTCCTTTAAAATGTGGGAAAGGGGTATATGTAGTAAGTTACCCACACAGATGCATCTCCTTATTTCTGGAATCCCACTGAATCACATTTGGACCTACGTATGGGCAATGAATGGGATTGCATTGCTTGTTGTTCCCACCAATAAAATGTCTACAGCAAAGTTAGTCCAGCTTGCTGGTGCTTCACCCTGGTCAGAGACATTTCTCCACCCCTAGAGGTGCTTCAAAGCAGAGGACAATTACTCAGAAAATGATGCAGCTTTGCATGTGACAATTTAGCCTGGAAGACAACATGTCTGTGCCCAGGATGCTGAGGTCTTGCAGACCACTGAGAAGACTCGAAGGACATTTCTGTGTTTCTGATTTGTTTTGCTGGGGAAGAAACCCCAGGAGCAGGGATCAAGGAGCAATGGGACCCAGGCTCCATCTGCAGTGGAAGGGCTGTTGCTTGGTCAGTGCTCTTACCTCAGCAGTGACATGCTTTCCCAGGCTGCTTCTCGATACCCCAGTGTATGGGTGACTAAGCGAGGCCCCATGAAATCCTCCCCAGCACATCCTTCTTTGAGGCCATAGCCTTGACCTGGGACCATAGGGCATTAGACAGGAGTTGGTAATTTTGGATGTGATAACTCCAGAAAGGCATCTTTTTTTTCCCCTCTTCCTCCCCAAAAGAGATTACACAGTACTGCCTGAAAATCTGCCTCCTTCTTTAACAGAAAATTTACCCTCTTCCCCCAAAAATAGTTATTTTGAAAATTTTGGGGTTGGAATTTGGATATGAATACCTTCAACCTGTTTTTCTGTAAGGCTTTTCAAAAGTAACTTTATTTAATGGATTTTCAGGTATAGTTTTTACTTATGGAGAGGGGAAAAAAAAAAACAAACAACTTAGCCTTTCTTCTGCTCCTCCTTTTAACACAATCCAGTCTGATGTGCAGACCATAATGACCAATACTGTCTGTATGATCCCTTCTCCTCTTCTGATTGCAGCTGCCTCTTCCCCTTCATGGAATGAAAATTTGGTGCTGAAATGACATAAAAATGTGTAATAATTGGAAAAGTAGAATTATGGAAAAAAAAAAAAAGAGTCACAAGTGTTGGCAGTCAAGCAGTAATTTTCTTATTTCAGGTAATTTAATTCTATCCAAATGGCAGGAAAACTTTGCAATTCATTGTGTAAGTAAATGTCTTTGGACACACTTTCTTGAAGAATGGATCTGATTGTCAGATAATCAGAAATGAATTGTTTTCCACTGTTATTTCTAATGATGATGATAGAGATTATACTGTGATACTGTAAGTTATGAGAAAATATATTGTATGACAAGATTCACTCCCTGCTGTTTTCATTGACATCCCCATCAGTGCTGCTAGACTGTATTGCCTCCCCTTCAAACTTCACCATCTCTTACAAAAATGAGTCCAACTAGAGTTTCTGCTTCTCCCCATCTTCTTGCTGCCCCACCATTAATTTTCTCTTCCCTATCACAGCCTGTCACAGTTCTGAGGTCTAAGGACGATTATCTGCCTGTCACTCCTTCAGTCCCTGATATCTCAAGTTTCCTTTCCTGTATTTCTGTTCTCATTATGTCAGCCTTATGTTCAACACTGCTGGCTCCTGCCCCACTGCCTGCAAGCATGCTCTTGCATAATCTATATCAAAACAAGGCTTCTTTATTCAACTTGCCCATTTACAATCTTATCTCCTTCCTCACCTTTATTTTCAGTACTCTAGAGCACAGATCCAAAACTCTTGACTTGTCCTTGAATGCCTAAAAGTATTCTGAATACAGTCCTGCCTCATTTTTCTTTCCTTAGTTCTCACAATGCCCTTTTAAATTTCTCTTGCACCTTCCCTACTCTTCTGTGACAGCTGAATTCCTTTTTGGGAAACAACCTTTATACGTTTTGGTTCTTTATGAAAGGGACGTCATAACAACTGAGCAAGTTGTACTTGTGCTCTTACAGACCTAGCATTGCTCCCCTAATGGCGGCTACTTCCAAGAAGGAGCTGAGAGGGAACTTCTTACTAAGTCCATATTGGACCAGTCAGCACAAATCAGTTCACAAAAATAAAAGGAGAAATTAAGAGTAATTCCCACATTCATTATTCTCTCTCCATCAATGAGAAAATTCCCATATATTAACAAGACATATGCTATGATTCTCCAGTCAGACTCCTAAGCTGAACTAATAGAACAATGACATACATGACTGAGTTACAATAAGCACATCTTAAGGTTGCTAATAAGCCTAGGTGTGTGGAAGCAGTGCCCAGACCACTGAGGAGACAGAAGCAGCTCAACACAGAGAACAGAGGCTGGACTTTTTCAGCAAGCATGGAGAGAAAGACATTTCTACACTGGGGGGTTTGTGTTGCACAGATAGAGACATTGAACTACTTGAAAACTGTGACACAAGTTGCAGAGGATCCATAGAGAGGACCTGGGTGTTGCAATATGTCATACCACAGCATCTTTTAGCTTTGTGGCCACCTGGCAGGATTCACAATATAGTACTTAAGACCTCAACTGTAAGGGTCCATGAACTGGGATTCACAAAATCCAGCTGCTGGAGAAGGCAATTGGGAAGTGCTATGGAGACATCAGAGCATTTGAAAGCTTTCCCTGCTCTTTAGCCTTTCAAGTCACAAACACCTGCAGAAAATTACTTCCTCTTCTCCATTCCTTCGGGACTAACAGTGTTGAACTGTTTGCTGGAGTTAAAAAAACTCAAATGAAAGTCTCCTGTTTTAAAAAATTGCCAAGGAATTAGTTTTTCTTTCTAAAGCTGGCTGGGGGGAACACTAAAGTACTTAGCAATACCAAGTAACCAGTGTTTTCCTTAACAACTCCCTGGTGAACACATGTGCTTCTACCTTGTCAGAAGCTGGCAGAGGCACTATAAAGATCTCAGTCCTGTGTTTAGATGTCTGAGGTTAGTCAGCCAAGGTCCCTTGTTTGGATTCAGCTCACAGGTGTTATCCTCTTAGTTGTGCCTGACAGTATTTTATGCTTCTTAGTTTTGCATGCAAATGGTAAATGGCCTGTAACAAATTTTGGAAGGACACCTAAAACAGAGCAAAACTGTAGAATAATTATTGCTCTCAGTACATTTGTACATGCAGTAGGGCCCTGATTTTCTCACTTGGATTTCAGGAGTTAGAACATCCACAGTATTGCCTTCCAGTGCTCACTCTTTGCAATGCTGTACACAGAGGCTAACAGTGAATCTGCACCTTCACAGTGTCCTACCTCGAAGTTGACCTTGTTAATATAAGCTTAGTTTGCATGCTTTAACTTTGACCTCATAGCTGGTTGGAAATGACATCCTGTACAAGTGGGGAAATCAAAACCACTCATTGCTTTACCCATGTACAGTGGTTGCTTGTCACATTTTGGGGCCTCTTTACATTTTAGGGAATGGAAAGCTATGCTAGCTTGAGTCAGTAGAGCATTAATGTATCTTCCTCTCATAGAAATGAAACATAGTAACAGATAACATTTTAAGTGATGTCAATTGCTACATTTTCCATTTAATAATTTAGAATGCATAATATGATTTGTTTAGCTAGATCACTTAATACCTGTGTATCATCTCGTATCAACCACAGAACACAGTTTATTAATGCAACAGAAGAACATAAAACATAATTCACTCCTTAAAAATGCCATTATAGTATCACTAGGTTCAGGTGAACTCGAGAGTGTGAATATATTTGAACTCTTTGCTATTAAATGCATGATCATTATCTTAAAATCCAATGGCATACAGAGTAGGAGCGGAAGAAGGGAGATGCCATGGTGATGTGATGTAAGACATGATGATGACGACAGAAGGCATGCTGGAATATTTTGTGAACTTAGGGCCAAAGACAACACTGAAGTTTCCATTCACAAAGTTCAGCAAAACTCAATTGAATTGCGCAGAGCTGTACTCATGTATTCTAGTAGAGGATTATCAGACAAAGATAAACCTGCTTGGTTATTTCTCTTTTGATTGTTCTTAGGCTCACTTGCTTCAGACAATAAAGAACTGGAGGGAAAATAAAGTAAAATTAAGTGTAATAACATAGATTCTAATAACCCTTTGCAGAAAAGATGGGAACAGATGTAGCAGATGGAAGCTAGGCACTAAAAGAAGTATTAATTCACCTCCATCGGTATGGCTATGAAAGCTGAGTGACTTTTTTTTTAATACAAGTCATTAGTTTAATTAATTTTTGAGGGAAAAAAAAACCCCACACAATTGGAAATATTTTATGTTCCTTTCCCTGTGAAGCTTTATACTTCAGTTGTCACAAGGGCTAGGAATACCCCTCTCAGAAAGAGACACAAACTTGGTTCAGAAACCTGAACCAGCAAACTTTCACTGATGTAGCAATAAAAGCTGCCCACCTTGCATGTCAGAGAAGTTTAATTTGGGAATTAGAAAGAAGAGAGGGAAAAATGAGAAGCAGATCTGAGATAAAAGACCAGAAAAATCAAATATTCTTCTTTTCCTTTCTTGCCTTCTCACCTGGAGTGTCAAGAGCTCACAAGAGGTGGTGGTCTGGTGCCACACTTCACCCCATTGAGGCTGGGATTGCAGCTGCCCTGGAAATATCCCTCTTGCTGCAGGGTGAGCAGAGTTGGGCTTGCTGCCAGTGAGAGAGAGGCCTTTGCTGTGAATGTGCATTTATTTGAACTGCAGGCTCAGTCCTTCCTTTGGCTTGGCTGCTGGGTATAAGACCCATGTGCAAATACTTGGCAGCTCTATACACCTCTCCAAAGCTGGTCTGGAGTGCTGAAGAAGCTGGCAGCTTTACTGGCAGGTTGGGGCCCCTACTGTGGTGGGGACAGCAAGGCAGGGCTCAGTTGAGTGCTTGTGAAAAACTGAGTCCCCATGCCGTGTATCTGGTAATAATACTCATACACCCCGACGATCTGAAGAAGGGACACTGTTCTCACATATATTTAGTAACCCAATTTTAATGAAGTCTGGGGACCAAAATAGTCTAAGGAAACATGAGTTTGCTTTGCTTAACCTGGCACACAACCATCATTCTTATCTGGATGGACAGAGAATGTTGCAAAAATCAGACATCATCACTTCTGCTTCTAAATACTGACTGATATATAATATTCAATGTGATTGTGTGCATTTATTACTTGAATGTTACCAGTATAAGTATGCAAACAAATGCATACAAAATAGATACATGCGTACATCTTTATATCTCTTCAGAGACACAAATATACTTAAGGTAGGGAAAATCAGACACCTGTTTAAATAATTTTCTTATCTTATAGGCTTTTTTCAGATATTTTCCCCTAAAATCATATTATAAACAATAATAAAAAGCTGAAAATAGTACAAAGGTGATGGACAATTCAAGTCATGGAAAGAAAACAGAATTTTGTCATTCCATAGTGATATTAAATAAAAACTTTTCTCAAAGTTTAGATTTCCTTTGCTTTCTCTTGTGATGAAAGCTGATAAACATCAGTGAGTTTTCCAAGAAAGTCCAGAGTCATTGGAGCAAATAATGTGAAAACTCTCTGTGCAATAATAAATTTGGAAAGTCATTTATTCTTCAGATTGAAGTCTTAGGCTGCAGGGGTAGCAGCACTGAAGGTTCTCACTTTGCATGTTTTCCCTGAAAATGGAAAATAAATAACTCTGTGACTAAGCCTTTTTGATGTCTATTGAAAACCCTAAAATCAAGGCTTTGAGATACAAACCAGTTACTCTAAGATAACAAGCTACCACTAACATTTATTGTACCCTCATCCCTTTTATGTAGCAGCCCCAATAAATGTGAGGTAACTTATCTCTTTCCCTAAGGAGAAATTCCTTTACAATTGCACCACTAGTGCCAATGCTCAGAAATACCACTTCGATTGTTAAGATACTGAAATATCTGGGGATCCGGAATCTGTGCTTGACAGCTCCATCCATTAAGCAGAATGGATCTGGCAATACTCTGTGTTGCAGCATCTGTATTTTAGGCAGTTAGCCCTGCACCAACACCCCTGGTCCCCACTGAGCCAGGGGGCCTGCCCTGTGCAACACACCTGAAGCCAGGAAGGAGCTCAGGGGAGCCAGCAAGGGAGTGCAGAGCTGCATTAGCCAGAAAGGAGGAAATGTGGAGAGACAAGTGGATCTTAGTACAATATATGGACCTTTATTCTGACAATTCCCATCACTCAAGATTCATAAGACATCATGAAATCAGGTTCCTAGGACTTTTCCTCCAAACTGGTGATGACTCTTTACGAGCTAATAGATCAGGCATGACAGTGGGACATGGGAGACTGAATTTCCATTAGGTTTTTCTGTACTTTAGATTTAATCTCATGTTTACTGCTTTCCAAAAGCATTCTGTAACAGCAGCATTACAGGCGTCTCTCAGGCCCCTCCCTCCTGCTTAATTGCTTCATGTATGGTGGATTACCATATATCACATGTGCATGGATGCACAGGAGGCAAAAAGCAAAGGGCACAGTTCTTTATCCTGGTGGTTTGGGCACTCATTTGGAAGTGATGAGACCTGGGCTTCAGTGCCTGCTTGTATTAAGGTTTATGAGCTTTATATTTAGTGGTCACTGAATAAACTTGTTTTTTCAGTGCTTCAAAGACAAAATCATTCAGCACTGAGGTAATTCTGGGCATGCTTAGACCTTTGGGCACCTAAGTATTTCTTCTTTGGAAAAGAGAGGTATCTAGAGCTCTCAAGTACCTTTTTGATGAGAAATAAATTTCTAACTTGCAATGTTTTGAGCTTTTGGAGATACACTTTGACCTGCTTGTCCAAAATTAGAACTTGGATTTCTTGCAGCTGACAATCCACACTCATTAGTGTTTATACCTTTTCCTGTGGAACAAAACCAAATTGATAAAATACAGAAAAAATAACCTTTTGAGCAGTAAGGACTCCCCTTATGATATAGTATTATTTATTCCATTTTCTGGGTACTGGATCAAAAGACAATGATCATTTATCAGAGGTCACCAAAATGTGTAGTTGTGTTCAGCCCTTAGTAAATGCTGGCTCTGATTTGGGACATGTGCTATTTCTGGTGCTTTGTTATGTTATTTGATATCCAGAGTTGGTAAAGTACTTGAAAAAGGTAAAGTTTTCATGGAAGTACTCTCAGTCCCATAGCATCCAAGGTCACAGGGCTCTCACAAATAGGAGAATGCAGATAAAGAAGAGCTGGCATGTGTCCTGGAAAGATCCTGTTAGTGGATCAAAAGAACAGACTAAATCCCTAAGCAGTCATTTCCTACGGTTCAGAAACTAGAGGTAAATTGAGACTTGAGCTTTTGGTAAACTTTTTTTAGTGGAAGAGGTGAGACAGCACTAAATACAGAGACAGAGATATTATCCTGTGTATCCAGTGGAGTTGCACAGAGATGGAAGAACGAGAAAGAAATAGTGGAAAAGCAGACTTGTATCAAAGTATTCCTATGTTTTGATTTCCCCCCCATCCTCAAGTCTTCAGACCTGATACTTCTTTTGGCCAGCTCTGGGACAGCTGCACGTAACACAAGGGATCATGCCAAGAAAAAAGAACAATTTGTGTACAGAGAGGGCAGGACCTGTGACATTTATGTTACTCCCAGCTTGCTGCTATGGAAACTTCGTAATTCACCAACTGATGGCTGTGACTGTTGGGGAATAGAGAAGCTGGAGGACCCTGGAGAGCCTCTGAAGGTGGTGGTGTTTGCTCCAGCTGCTAATGTTGCAGCTTGCCCTTCTCTAAAGCATCCAATACAAGTTGGCAGGAACCTGCAAAATCTCCAGAGGATAACCTGAACTCATTATTTTTACATTTTCTTACATATTGTCATAAATGAACCTCTTACAAAGCATTTTTGAAGGCATGCTCTGCCTGAATCATAGGAATCCAAGCCTGTGCAAGAGAACATCTCCAGTGCCGTAATCTGAGTGAGCTTTTCATATCAAGAGACTGAAGAGCACTATAGGGAGAAACAATCCACTATTTTACTAACAGGTGGATTAAGCAGAGCTTTTGGGCATGTTAAAGATTTTTTTAAACAGAGTGCCTTGGACATTGCAACTCACCTAATTTCTCAGCTGAAAAGGCCCTTAGTTTGCTTGTGGATGCTCTTGCCCATTGTGGATAAATTAAAAACACAGTGCTTGAAGTGTAATTGTCTCAGGAGCCAATACCTGTTCTGTACAACAGCAGACTTCAAGCCCTCTTGCAATGGTGGGAGTGAGACACTGTACAGTGAAGGTGTTCAAATCAGTACATTTGTGCTGATATTAATGCTTTATCCATTACTTGCTCCATTTCATTTTAATCACATGAGTTTGACCTAGGATGATGTAGGAGGAGGAATGAAGGAATCCAATTACTACAGTTCTACACAGCAAAACTTAGAAATAAAGAAGAAATAGAATGCTAAGTAAGTTTTAATTTTTAAATAGAGCGATGACCTGCCTCACTTGGAAAAGCAGTTAAGAGTGACTCTCACTGTATTCCTGTTAAAAAAGAAACTGCACAGAATGAGTAAACATGATCTAGTATCAGTTTTGGAGAAATGCTTATTCTTATCAGTCATTTATTTGTTGTGCTAAATTGAGTATGGAATAAAATACTTGTAAGATGCTTGCTTTCTCTGCAGCAAAACTGATAATAGTTTAAATTTTTTCCTGTTTCAACCAAAGACACTGACTGAATACATCCAGAAGTGAGTTAAGGTGTATTCTACTCCTCACAAAAGCAGAACTGAAAATTGTATTGCGATGCCAATGAAACATATTTTTTNTATTCTTATCAGTCATTTATTTGTTGTGCTAAATTGAGTATGGAATAAAATACTTGTAAGATGCTTGCTTTCTCTGCAGCAAAACTGATAATAGTTTAAATTTTTTCCTGTTTCAACCAAAGACACTGACTGAATACATCCAGAAGTGAGTTAAGGTGTATTCTACTCCTCACAAAAGCAGAACTGAAAATTGTATTGCGATGCCAATGAAACATATTTTTTGTAAAGAAAGTTGAAGATCCAAAAATGGTGCCAACTTCAAAGCTTAAACGATAACAGTTAGAGCCAAAATCACTGTTAAAAAGAAATTCAAAACTAATCAAGCCCCAAGTCCTGTGCATCCCAATGTCTATACAAAAGAAACCCATACATGAAGTGAACTCCAATAAATTCAATAGTCAGTATGTGTGATGAGCGGGTTAACAGCCCATTAGTACCTGGTCTCACACTGCTGTTTACCAGACTCAGGACCTAAGGATTCCTTCTGGCTGCCCAACAATTGTGTCAGGACCCAGCACATGCCACTGTGCTGTGCAATTTCATTCAGGGTGGGCCTGCAGCCCTCACTGTCCTGAGTATCTTTAAACAACGGGAAAGATTGTCTTGTTTTTCACATGGCTATAAGGGTATGTAAATATTCAGTTTCTGAGCCAGAGACAACCTGAGGTTTACTATCCTCTTTTCTTCCAGCAGGTATTTGACGGTTTTTGTTTTAGTTCTGCATCTGCTGAAGATATAAATCCCACTTGGTTGATGACCTGGAGGTGCTCCTGGACTTCTCAAAGCAAGCCTTGCTTTGCAGGCCCAAGGACACCAGGTATTTGATTAGAGGAATGATGAAGACCAGATTGTAACCATGTTGTAAAGCAAAGTACAGTTAGGTGGTCTTTAGCAATCTAGAGTTTCCTGAAATTGACAGTTTTTTCCCTACTGCCAGACTGGACAAGGGGATACATTTTCCTGCTACCAGTGATTAGGACATCCCTAGCCAATGAAGCACAATCCATCAGAGCAGCCCTTTCAGCAAAGTCAAGAAAGAAACTGTTTTAATTTTTTTGGCCAGTGGAAGAAATCAGATATTTCTCAAACACCAGCCAAACTTGGGCACCAAATAAGATTATTTTCTTCTTAATACTGTTAAAAACAAGGCTGGATACAAGTGATTTCTCCAGCTGTCAAAATAACTATTTGCTTTTTGTTTTCAAGGTCTGCCTCTTTTACTGTCCAGGGAGCACAACCACCAAGCCACAGAGGTGAACTAACATTAAAAATAGTTCTCCATCTTGCTTTGCTCCAGCCGTATGTCAAGGGAACAGAGTATCAGCATATTGAGATCAGGCTCATTCCCGTTATCTGTTTTCTGTCCTGAGTTCAAAGACATCAAGGTTGCTTTCATNGCTTTTACTTATTAAATCGTCTTTATCTCAATCCATGAGTTTTCTCACTTTTCTGTTTCTTTCCCCCATCCCACTGAGGGGAGTGAGTGTGCAGCTGTGTGGTGCTTAGCTGCTGGCTGGGGTTAAACCGTGACATATTCCCTGCAGAAATAAGAAAACCAGAAGCATAAAGATGTGCTTTAATACAGTGTATGTTTCCTTAATGGCTTTTATTATAATCTAAATTATTTGTAGTGTTTTTGTTGTTGTTGTGTTAATGTTCTCATAAAAGACTAAATGTTATTCAGGTTTGTTCACATTGATTTATTTTTTTTTATTTCAGGGCTATCATCCTTTTGCCTAAGTGTAAACTACTGCTGAACACACTTATGTAATCCTCCTGAGGGAAGGATTAGGTTATTGTTTTATTCACACTATTAGAACATGTTACTCTGAAATGGGGTGGTTTCAGTTGGAGTAGAAGATGGGCGCTGAAGCATGGCATGGCTGTTTTCCCATCAGTACATTATTCTCTACACTCCCCTTCAATATGTGCCTAGCTTGCAGGGTGAGCAGCCTGGTCGGTATAATCCCACAGGGTACACAAGCCCCTGGGAGCCATGGGACACCCATCAACAGCCCTTGGAAGCAAGGGTCGCTGCTAATCGTGACACTGGTTTGAGCCGGTGGAAGAAGGAGATCACAAAGAAGGCAGAATAAAAATGAAGCGGCAAAGGAAAGCTGAAAGATGGAGAAATAATATATTTTATGTTCACATGCACACATTTAACAATTTACCTTTCAGGAATTTGGCAGACTGCTTGCTCTCTTCATTACTTTTTCTTTTCAATTAATTTAAAAGTTTGAACACTTCATTACAACATTCAGTGGCAGGACAGCTTTCCAGTAGCTTGAGAATAACTATTTCCCTGGCTAATGAATCTCACTGTTGTGCTCACTGGGTCTTATTCCACTGATTCACATCTTGTCTTACAGGGAGTCAGTAGCCTCAGGTTACCGTTTAATAAAAGATGCTCTGTTTTACTCTCCTCCACTGCCATGTTTTTGATGTAGTTATGAAGCCTTTCCTGACCAACTTGTTTGCGATCATTTCAGATTCACATTTCAACCTTAAAGGAACACAAAATGCCCAGGAAACAACAACAAAAAATACTCAGGCCTGGTGGACTGTTGCATTCACTCAAACATGGACAACTGTGGGAACGGGATTCAGTGCGACTCCTCCCAGCNTCCAAAAATGGTGCCAACTTCAAAGCTTAAACGATAACAGTTAGAGCCAAAATCACTGTTAAAAAGAAATTCAAAACTAATCAAGCCCCAAGTCCTGTGCATCCCAATGTCTATACAAAAGAAACCCATACATGAAGTGAACTCCAATAAATTCAATAGTCAGTATGTGTGATGAGCGGGTTAACAGCCCATTAGTACCTGGTCTCACACTGCTGTTTACCAGACTCAGGACCTAAGGATTCCTTCTGGCTGCCCAACAATTGTGTCAGGACCCAGCACATGCCACTGTGCTGTGCAATTTCATTCAGGGTGGGCCTGCAGCCCTCACTGTCCTGAGTATCTTTAAACAACGGGAAAGATTGTCTTGTTTTTCACATGGCTATAAGGGTATGTAAATATTCAGTTTCTGAGCCAGAGACAACCTGAGGTTTACTATCCTCTTTTCTTCCAGCAGGTATTTGACGGTTTTTGTTTTAGTTCTGCATCTGCTGAAGATATAAATCCCACTTGGTTGATGACCTGGAGGTGCTCCTGGACTTCTCAAAGCAAGCCTTGCTTTGCAGGCCCAAGGACACCAGGTATTTGATTAGAGGAATGATGAAGACCAGATTGTAACCATGTTGTAAAGCAAAGTACAGTTAGGTGGTCTTTAGCAATCTAGAGTTTCCTGAAATTGACAGTTTTTTCCCTACTGCCAGACTGGACAAGGGGATACATTTTCCTGCTACCAGTGATTAGGACATCCCTAGCCAATGAAGCACAATCCATCAGAGCAGCCCTTTCAGCAAAGTCAAGAAAGAAACTGTTTTAATTTTTTTGGCCAGTGGAAGAAATCAGATATTTCTCAAACACCAGCCAAACTTGGGCACCAAATAAGATTATTTTCTTCTTAATACTGTTAAAAACAAGGCTGGATACAAGTGATTTCTCCAGCTGTCAAAATAACTATTTGCTTTTTGTTTTCAAGGTCTGCCTCTTTTACTGTCCAGGGAGCACAACCACCAAGCCACAGAGGTGAACTAACATTAAAAATAGTTCTCCATCTTGCTTTGCTCCAGCCGTATGTCAAGGGAACAGAGTATCAGCATATTGAGATCAGGCTCATTCCCGTTATCTGTTTTCTGTCCTGAGTTCAAAGACATCAAGGTTGCTTTCATGTATGGTGATGCCCCATACATTATAACTCACATTTGCCGAATAATGACATAGCTGGCTTGTGCCCTGCCCTCACACACAGTAATCATTGTCCCATTAGCGCTCTAGGCTCATGTGTCTGCTAGCCAAGCTGGCAACTGGCCTTGTTTTTTAAATTCCCTTCTCAAATAATTCAAGCTTGTCTGTAGTATCTGTATCAGCATTATCTGTGCTTAGCTTACATCTGGACTCTGTGGAATCAGGCTGCATAACCCTCTTCGTGTTGACACAGGGAGAGTAACAATTCACAGTCTGTCTTAATGCAACATTTTCCACAGTGCTATAGAGTGATAGAAAATGAAATAATATTTGCTTAGGAAAGAAAGGTTCCTTTTTGCAAGAAGAGAACTTGTCTTCTGCTGACAGGAAGATGTATATCTAAATGTAGATATGCCCTTTTTCCTGCCAGCAGCAAGCTGGAATGGAGTGCTTCTTGCTTCTCCATTAGGGACAAAGATACCATCAGCTGAAGTTGGTTCAGGCCCCTGTCTGCCCTTGCATAAGCTCTGGCAGCAGGTGTTATGCAAGGGGTAGGCAGAGGTAATATTCTGTGCTGGTTTTGGCTGGGATAGAGTTAATTTTCTTCATAGTAGCTAGTATGGGGCTATGTTTTGGATTTGTGCTGAAAACAGTGTTGATAACACAGGGATGTTTTCATTACTGCTGAGCAGTGCTCACACAGAGTCAAAGCTTTTTCTGCTCCTCACCCCACCCCACCAGCGAGCAGTCTGGGGGTGCACAAGAAGCTGGGAGGGGACACAGCTGGGACAGCTGACCCCGACTGACCAAAGGGATATCCCATACCATATGACGTCATGCTCAGCGTATAAAGCTGGGGGAAGAAGGAGGAAGGGAGGGACATTTGGAGTTACAGTGTTTATCTTCCCAAGTAACGGTTACGTGTGATGGAGCCCTGCTTTCCTGGAGATGGCTGAGAATTGCCTGCTGATGGGAAGGAGTGAATAAATCTTTTTGTTCTCCTT
>VZTL01076330.1:32288-68788 GCA_013400535.1 Scopus umbretta
CCTCAAATACCGTGTTCAGGTTTGGGCCCTTCAGTACAAGAAGGACATCGAGATGCTGGGGCGTGTCCAGAGAAGAGCAACGAAGTTGGTGAAGGGCCTGGAGAACAAGCGGCTGAGGAAATTCAGGTGGTTTAGTTTGGAGAAGAGGAGGCTGAGGGGAGACCTTATTGCTCTCTACAACTTCCTGAAAGGAGGGCGGAGTGAGGAGGGTGTTGGTCTCTTTGCCCAAGTAACTAGCAATAGGACAAGAAATACTGGCCTCCAGTTGCGCAAGGGGAGGTTTAGATTGAATATTAGGAAGAATTTCTTTACTGAAAATTGGTGAGGCATTGGAATAGGCTGCCCAGGGAGGTGGTGGAGTCCCCATCCCTGGAGGGGTTCAAAAAAACATGTGGATGTGGCACTCCAGGACATGGTGTAGTAGGCATGCTGTTGTTGGTTTGATGGTTGGACTAGATGATCTCAGAGGTCTTTTCCAACCTTAATAATTCTATGATTCTATGACTCTATGATTCTGAGACCTTAATACTGTGAGGAATAGCTGAGCATTTCATTTTCTCTATCCTGTCTCTGTGACCAATCTTCAGTACTTCAAGGAAGGGTAAAAATCTACCTAAAAAAGCAAGGTATTCAACTAGTAAAGATCTAGTCTGACTCCTTCCACCAGAAACACTAGTTTCATGAAATAATTCACTAACACAACCCAAATATGATGCAGTAAGGAACAAGTATCAAAAAGTGAGTTGTTGCCTCAGCTAATGTGCAAGTAGGACCAGGCGGCCATGTGAAACTGTCAAAATTCCTACAGCTGTTGAGCACCCTGTCTCAGAAATACCCTTTCCCTGTTCCTCAGCAGGCTTTTAAGTGATCTCACTGTGGTACAGTGAAATGTTTGGATGAAGGTCTTTCTGAGGTTATTCAGTCTATCATTTGAAATCCTGTGGTTGGACTTTTGCAAGCGATCCTTATGGGTAGTTTTATGCTGACCAGTGCAGCTGTACAATGAACCTTCCTTACAATGGTGGGTTGGGCGGCTGTATCCCATGAGTGGTCCAAGTTAAACTGCACAGCAGGACCTCTAGCTGGTATTACAACTGCATCCACCTCTACAAAGGTACCTGGAGTAACTCTAAATATCTTAGAGCTAAGATATTTCATAGATATTTCAGCCCATTTGGAAGCATGTCTGATTAACCCTATGGTGAAGAGATGCTTCCTTTTATAATATACACCTATCCTTCAGAAATGGGAGGATGCACGTTTTCCAGTTGGTAGCACACTTTCTTTTAAACCAAAGTTGACATTTGGACCTAATTCAGTTTTGAAGAAAGCTTCAGATATGACTCCGAACTTCAGAGAGTCTCATGTCTGCCTGACTTATAGCTTCTGATTTTCACTAGTCTCATAGCAGCAGCAAAATCTTCAGTTGTAAATGCCATAATATAATATGTATATTGTTCAAAAAGCAAAGAATTAAGAGAAGCTGCTCTTCATACGAGCTCAGGACCACAGAGCACATTATGCAATGACAATGGCCTGTGTGAGGTTTAAAGGCACTCAGATCCAAAGTGCCAAAAAGCACATCTGCATTTAAGATAAACTAATACAAAAGATCTCTGTATTGCTATGATTTGTTTGGGGGTTTTGTTTGTTTGTTTGTTTTTTTCTGTATTGTAAGTTGCGTGAAAATAGTGTAGGAGGTAGGCCACTTTTCAAGGATGGAGGTTTTTAAACTGATTGGACACTTTCTCATGACACATCTTGTAGAGAAAAAACACTATGACCCAATTAGAAAAATTTGCTTTGGTGAAAAATCACTATATCCTTTTTGACTGGTTAATCAGGTTGTGTTAAAGCACATGACTCATGCCTGCAGCCAATTTTGATAATTAGTCAGAAACTCAAGTGAGCAATGCAGGAAATAAAAGCACCAGATGAAGGCATAACAACAGTGAATCCTTGGTTTAGAGCTAACACATAGGATTTACCTGTGTACTTACATGGACTGACACTCTGTGTGTGGTATAGCAGAAGGAAAACCTCATCTTGCATCACCACCTACTTCTTGCAGTTCAGGAAACAGTAAGTAATACATAATTTCATGTAGAGATTATGTGGTCCTATAAGAAATGGAAGGCTGCTGTCCTTGCAATTTGTGCACTATGGACACCACTCTGGAAGGATGGGGTGGGCCAGGGGAGAAGTACAGATGTTAAGTCCTGCTTCTAAGTGGCTTTTATATGGTCATGCTGTAATGTTTCCCCACTGAGCACAGGACCACCATTTCTGGATGGCACCTGCGTGTAACAAAGCATGCTGCCTTACACTGTTGTTGGCCTTTTATGACTACTGAAGAGAAGGATTGGAATGAATACAGTTGGACTCAATGATCTTAAGGGTCTTTTCCAACCTAAATGATTCTATGAATGAAGGGCTCAGCAATAATCCTAAAATGGAGGATAAAGTGAGGTTGCCAGCAGCATCTCTCTGAATAGCAGCACAGGTAAACTCACGGTGGCTCCCTGCCCTTCTTAACCTGGCTGTTCCCACCTCAGGGACTGGAAGGACTAAATTCAGCTCAGTGAAGTTCTGCAGGTCCAGCTCTTTTGAACGCATTGTTTTTATCCTGTCCTGCTTCAAGGCTTACTGTATTTAAGACTCATTTCCCCTGATCTGCCTTCTCCCCTGTGTTTTTTTAATTCTTTTTCATTCTCTTTGCTTTCTTTTTCACTTAATTCCATTCCTTGCTTTGACCTTTTGCTTTTTTTCACACTCATCTCAACCCTTCCTCTCAGGCACTGTCCCATTTTCTTCCTTCCTTTGCTTGTCAGTCATAATTTGCTCACTTCTAAGTCATTTTGCTTCACTGCAGCCTTGCTGCATCTAGTCACCCAGTCCTCCAAACAGAATTTAGAAAAATTAGAAGAAACTCCTGTACTGGTCTGTAGGAAGTAAAGCAGCTCTGCACACCAGCATTAGGTGGATGGGGAAGATTATTAACCAGTACAGACAACCATTTTTCTTAAGGATTTGGATGATACATAGACTACAACTAGTGTAATGAAACTGGGATAATACATGGATCAGCGCTGGTCCATGACTGTCTGTACTGTTTAATAGCGATCATGCTCCCTGAAATGGTTTTGGACTGTGCCAAGGAGTTCTCAGTTAGCTGGTGTCTGGCACAGCCTGCAGGATGGCAGCCCACAGGCAGCATGGGGAGGACCCTGTGCTTGGGGGAGAGCTGCTAAGTCCTCCCTTCAGGGGCTGATACCCTACTAGGCAGTGCCATGATAGTCACAGTCCCATGGGTCTAATTTCCTTTCTGCAAGAAAACAAAGAAGAAACATAAACCTTCTCAAAATCAAAACTGCAGGGACCTCTTCAACAGCATTTACACATCTTTCAGCAGAGGTTCAGGATAAGAATCTGTTACAAAAAGACTTTGCATTGGGAAGAAGCTGATCACACTGAGTAACAACCGTCTGTGAAAAGCAAAACAAACACACACACACAAATAGCTACTTTTCCTTGACTGCTTGCTTTTGAACTGATATGGTACTAAAATCATTCAGGACACATTGCAAATAGTAGACAATGCCCAGAAATGTCCCTGTGTACTTTACTGATGCATTATCTTCTACTTCTGAAGAGCAGGTGTTAGCCTGGAGGAGGGGAACTATTCATTCCGTATTTTACAGTACAATCCCCTATACATTTGAGTGATCTTCTAGGCATGCTACATATTATGTATTTTAAAGCTGGCAATATGGATAAAAAGAAAAGAATTGTTCTATTTGGTAACTTTTTTTTTTTTTCCGTGTTATTGATTCTTATAGCACAATGGCTAGGAATCTTAGCTCCTAAACTTATTTTTGGAAGACACTTTGTGTCTCCTTTGAATATGAGGAACAAAGAGATTAATCTGAGAATCTGATTTCTTTTTGCTAGAGAAATGTTATAGTAATTTGAAGATGTTATTTTGGTATCTTGCTTGTTCTCACCAGAAATAACATGACATGCAGGATCCTGGTTCTTCTCATGCATTAAATAACTGCTACTTCTACTGAGACATGTTTATCGACATGGCTCATCTGGATATGGTTTTTGAAGGTCTATTTTTTACGATACCGTTGGTAACGGTCTGATCAATGGTGGGGTAGTAGAGATGGTCTGATGGAGAAGTGGTTGTTACCACATCTGTGGTGGAAATCGTTGGGATAATAGTGTGGATGATGGAGGTGTTTGGCCTGTCCTAGGTGTCCACTGCAGACTTAGTAGTGCATATTATTTTTAATGTATCTTCATGTGTTAGGGACCACCTTGGAGATGATATGAAGGGGACCAAAACACCAGCACAGAAACATATGTGCTTACACAGGACAGAATAGCTGTCTGAATGGGGAAAACAATTTCCACAAAAAGGTCATTGTCCTCTGACTCCTGATACTGAAGAGATACAAAACACCATCAAAAGATATTCCTGGGAAATAGAACTAATAAATCTGCTGGATCCTAGGAGTCATGGGATTAATAGACATATAGGTTTTGTGGCACATAATAGTTTCTCTAATCTCAGTTAAACTTCTGCTGCTCCATAAATATCTCTTTTTGTTGTTCTTTTAGACATAGCAGAAATGGGGATGAAGGAGAGATACTTCCAGTTACTGAATATTGCTTATATTCCTATTTGCTGAAAGCTGTTCCTTTATATTGCTTTCTTAAGATTAGAGCAATCAGTGCTGAAGCTTCTGACAGAATGCATTGGTTAAGTGATAAACTATATAAAAATACTTTTTTTTAATAATAAATTTAGCTCTTGTATAAAGAAAGCATAATAATATAATAGAAAAAGTAGGAAGGAATTTCATACATTACTTGACATTTAAATTTCCTATATCTGGTTCTATATTTGATTTCAGCAAACAAAATTATGTTCACCTGATTCAGCCATTTCTCTGAGTTTTAGAAAATAATGAATATTACTAAAGTTCACAAAAGGCTAGACATGACTTTTCCTGTGAGGCATGTTATGTAATGCAAGATTCAGTATAGCATATTTATTTTCATATGCTTCAGTGCATTGTATTAGGAATTAGTTTAATGTTCTGTCTTTAAATGGTTGTCTTCCAACTTAATTAAAAATCATGAAATATATTGAAAAGATTTAAAGATGCCGCTCTCAGTTGCAGCTATGAGAAGAATATTCTCCCTCAGTGTACAGATCAGAATGCATTTCAGAAACTTTCTAAATATTGATTTTTTCATGCTTTCATATTAATTTTATCTGTAGAAGTAATGAGTTTAATAAATTGGTGTTCAAAAGCATGAGATGTAATGAAATATACCAAACCTGATACAAGTATCATTTCAACTAATAAATTGATTCATGATAATTGAGGTACACTTTCAAGAGCAGTAGCAATGTACTTTTGAGAACAGAGGGGGGAAAAAAAGTATCTTAAAGGAAAATGGTTTTCTGAAAAGATGAGACAAAACCTTGTCCCTTAGTTTCTTAGTTTTCCAGAGATTATTTCTTATGCCAGTGGAAGAAAAGTGGTAATTCTCTTTAATTGAACCTGTTTACTTAAGCTACTCTTTGGGTAATATTTAATTCACGCAGAGTGCTTAGTAAGTCAAGCAAAGTGATTCTTCTATGACTTTTTATTTCTATAAATAGAAAGAGATGCTAAAGTAAATTATTGCCTTTCACAGCTAATTTCACATTCATCTGATATCATGTGTAAGATTTAGCCTATCGTTTCAATCTAATCTGTGCAGAAAGACCTTTGAGATCAACCAGGATGCTTTGGGCTCAGATAACCAGATATAAAACTAAAGAACATCCTTTGCTTTGTAGTTCTGATATCAGTGTGTAAGTACTAGGACAAAGCTTATGCTGATCATGTCACTGTCTTCCTGCCATTTCCAAGCATGCATTTCCAGATTTAGTTTTTGTATGCATGTGTTTTGCTGTAGAAAACAATTAACAATGCAACCTGACTGAAGTTCGCACATTTTACTTTTATCGTGAAGACCGAAAGACTTTGTGCTTTCGGTAGGACAGTAATAGAGCCTGGCCTTCATACATGCTTGAGACATAAGTATCATGTCACGGTGGCATAAACTCTTTATAGAGCTTGGTGGTACTGTGGCGAATGGCCATTGGTCCAGAGCAAAATGATGGATTGATGGCTTCCAGGGCTGTTTTGTCAGATAGGGTCACCAGGAAAGAGAGATGCCTTGATTAACCCCCTGGTCTGTGGATATCGAGTGTGAAGAGAATTGATGACAGACCAGTATCAGTGGATGCGTAAGTTCATGTAGGAGCCTGTGTGATGTGATGTATGATTTCAATGTGATGCTCTGGAGGGCTGGTGCAGATCGGGCTTGTTAAGATGGAAAGCCAAGGTCATATTGTCTTGTTTTTGTTTGTTTGTGTGTGTTTTTAGGGATGAATTCTATTCTTGGTCGTGCTCGCACCAATAGCGCTAATAGAAATCATGTTACAAAATGGGCTCTGGCACTGGTCTCCCTGCTGTGCCATGAAGACAAATGATGGTATCATGAAACCTCCTGGTAACAGATTATGTGTTCAGTCATGTTTCCTTCTGGTGTCTATTCTGTCAGAGAAACAAAAGGCTTAAAGTGTAGCAGAGGCCTGAAGGGATATAATAATGTTAAAAAAACAAGACTGTTGCCAAAATTTTAACAAAAAATATACCAAATAATCCAGAAATAATTTGCTGCTTTTTTAAAGATAAGCAAATCTTATAATTGTCTTCTATGAGAGAAATATATTTACTCAGGTAGAGAGAAAAAAAAAAAAACAAAACACAACCCAACAACCAACAAACCTTACTTGAATAACTTAATTAGATTCTGGTGGAGTTTTTAAAAGTTATTCTTCCTTCCATGTCATCGTATCAGACTTTCTTATCACAAAAAAGCAACAAAAAATAACCCAACCAAAAAAAAAGGAACAAAGCATCTTAAAGGAAAATGTTGTGGAGCTAAAGGTAAGCAATTTAAAATAAATAAAACATATCTGGTTTTACAGTGTTTCATGGTTGATTGGTAAATCATAGATCCATTTAAAAGCTAAGACAAAAAATGGCTAAATTAATCAATAACACTCATGAAGCAATCTGAGGGGAAAAACTGCTGGGTATTTTCTCTCCCTTAGCTTTTTCCTGAGAAAGAGGCAATCTATTTGATGGCCAGTACTTCCAGTTTCTGCAAGGCTAAGGAGCATCAGTGTTTCAAAGGAAGCAGAGAACATTGTATTTCATTCCATAGCCGAGCATATTTGTCAGAAGTCAACTCACAGAGTAATAGGCTATGGGGCAATGTGGCAGCCTTGAAACAAGCCTGTTAATCTTTTGGAGAAAGTTATTCTCTGATCTTATTGATGTACAAATTATAGTTTGAGACATAGCTACTCAACCATTTTTTTCCAAATTACCTGGATTATTTCAACAGCTTTAGCCACTGTCAAACAGTTTCATAGACCCTGTTCATCTGGACCCATTTGAGTGACAAATTACTGAATTCTGTTAATGCCATGAAAATTTATGACTACTTTCAATACTTGAACAGATATTGATCCAATAAAAGTTTTATTATAGCTTTGAGTCATGCTGCAGAAAGAAATTAAGTTTGTAATGATCTTACTCCATAACCAATGGTTCCAGTATGTATTGCACTGAAAGTATGTGGAAGGGGTGGGCAGGCAGAAAGTCTCTCTCTTAAAGGAGTGACTTTTATGCAATCCAGCAAGAAATCATCCATCCAATGGATTTCTAATGATATTCGGATCTGCAGAAAGCTGGCAATACAGACTCTTGCAGCTTATTAACCCCTCAATTGCTAATGAAGGGGAAGACTGCAACTGTAAATGGTAGTTTGGTTTTCTTCACTGAAAGCCTGGAAAAGCTGCTGTGACTTTAGGAGATTCAGTGGAGTTTCTGAAACCCACAAAGTGACACAAACAATAAACTATCAGTCCTGTTGTGACCGGATTTTTTAAGTATACCCTCAGAGGTACTGATAAACACTTCATAACATGCACTTCAGAAATGTACCTGTTTTGAACTTAAAGGCTTTTGAAGAAAAAATATGTGGCAAGTTAGACTGAAAAAAACCAGCCAGCCTTAGGCGATCTTATTTTCTTGAGGGTCAGGTTTAGACTGTTTTCTTCTTAATAGTCAAATGGTGACGTATTATCACACTGAAATACTTTTGGAAAGTTGCACACTATCCTATATCTGAGATCTACCCTTAGACCTCAGAAAAAAAAAATTGTAAGAGGCAACATCATTGTGCTTGCCAGGTTCATCCCTAAGGACCTTATATCAATAAACATTTGTGATAATAAGCTTGAGTTGTTATTTTCCATTGACATGGGATAAAGAAATTGGAGCAAGAGAGAGAGAAATACATTGGGACAATAGCAAAAGTAAATAGATATGAGACAAATGCTCCCAAACTGAAGAGCATGTAAACTCTCCTTTCTCCACTATTGGAGGTCAGGAGAGAAACTTTGCAGGACGTAGTTATTTGGTAACTGCAGATGGCAGAAATGGTATTACTGGGTACCATGGCAGAGGAATGGCTGGTGTGAAGATTATATTCACAGTCTCTTAAGCCAGTGTGAATATTCATTTTCCATTACATTACTGTATGCTAAGACTATTTAATATAGATATTCCAAGTAGTGCATTTCTTAGGCACAGAAGTATTACTGACAACCTTTGTTCCCTGAGTTTGCAGATTCATTTCTGTAACATTTTCCCCTGTGGCCTTCCTACTGTAAATCCACAGAAACCTTAAGAAAGCTGGACTTGCTCTAGGAGGATCTTTGAATAACTCACACATTTCGTCCACATGCTACAGCTTTGTGAACTCACCATTTGTACAGTTGCAATTAAGCTCTTTTCTTGTCTAGCTCAAACATAGCTGAGACACAGCAATATTAGCAAAAAGGCCCTATGGGCTCCCTGTTATTAACTTCATCTTTTGTACCAATAGCATGATTAACTTTGCATCTGCCATTAATAACACAGATAAAAAATGCAGGCATTCTCACAAAACATTCTAATTTCATAGGCCCATGAGAATTTGCTTCCTTATTATTGCTTTTGTTTCAGAAGTGTTTGCTGTCAGATCTGTGGATTTAGTGTGGGAAAATACCCCTGGCTGTCAATTGTTTGTCATTTGTGCCTGCGTCAACTAAAAGACAAAGCTAGCTAATTTTCCTTAGGATGCAACTGAAGGGGAAACACTGTCAAATTCCATCTGTCTGCAATTCAGCTGGAAAGAGCAGAAACACCTGCCTGGAGGGATGGAGCTGTGCAGCTCTCTGAATCCACAGGATCAGAGTGCTCTTACTTGGATGCCTAAAGCCTGTCAGGTATAATTTGAAGAGACCTTTTCAAGCCTTCAGAACATGACATCACGATAGATATTTCTAAAAGCCGATCAGAGAATAAACTACTGAAAATTTAGGTGACCTATATGTAAAAAGAATTATGCCCAGAAATACCACAAAATAAAATAGCTTCATGTCTAAGCATGCATGCTGTCTGGATACAATTTTCCAGAGCAGGACACTTCATTTTGAAGGGAGCTGAACCTCATTTTGTGGGTGAGGTTGTAGCTTGTGATATTTGTCATTCCTTTCTGACTTTCCCTGTTTCTGTGACTAATTGAATCCCTGTATCTTGCATTTAAAATTTCATATGTAATTTTTGCAGTTAGAGGAAGCAAACACAATGTATTCCTACTCGACCAAATCTTCCTCTCACTGTCAGCATTAATCTCTCTATTTTTAGAGCAACTTACCTAACAGTGCATGTATTATTTCAAGAGGTAACACACGGGATTTGTTTGTTTCAAGGTGTGGACCAGCTGTAAGGAAAGGGGCAGATTCATAGCTGTCCAGTGATGGAAGAGTCCACAGCAAGTAGCTCTGCTCTGTGTCCTCCCTGCAGCTGAAGGCAAGGGTCTGTCAAAAGCAGGACCAGGACATGGCTGGCCAAAACACTACATTTTTCCTGAACGCTGTTCACTGCTGAACTCTTCTGCATTAGATATTTCAATAAGGTGAGAATTGCTTACAATGAGCAGAACTGAAGCTTCCTTCAGCTGGAGAGATATATGAGTATCTGTGGCTGGCTTGCCCCAAGGACTGCTCAACAAGTTTGAACTTGAGTTGCAAGTTGAGAGGCAAAGTGATAAAAACCAAAGGTACAGTGAAAGGGAATCATCACAGAACACTTAAAAAATATGAATAAACCAAGGATATGCTGTGGCTGGTTCACAGACAGGTCAAATAAATACAGAGTGATGCAGGCTGAGACTGCGGTCTTTCAAACTGAAGGGTTTGCACAGAACGAACAGGAGACTTCTCTCTCCTCCAAAGCAAGATACTCAGAAGCAACTAAGAAATTGCTGTCCAGGGTGATGATGAACCAAATAATGTCTCCCCAGACAAATCTAGTAAGCAACTAGCATAAAAGGAAAAGCTGAATGAAACTATTCTGCATATTATTATAGAGCTACAAAAACTCTTTTCCACACGACTAATTGAAAGCAGACAACCCCATTTTCTTGGTGTTTGCCCTTTGTAAAGTAGTGCTTATACATTCCTCTAACCACAGTAGCCTGAGACAGCATGGGGAAACTGTGCATTTGTCTTCTAAACTACTGAAGACATTTGAAAAATTCTCTGCATGTTTGTACCTCTCTTTTAATTCATTCTGAATGCAGACAGACCTGTTCAGTTTTTCTTTTGTGCAAAAAATGTCTTCTCTTCTGCCAGAAACAAGTCAGGCTTTTCTCTTCCATGATGAACCTCTGCAACCTCTCTTCTTTTTTTCACCAAATACTCTTTTGTTTGGCTCTGGAACATCCTTTCCCATATTGAATGTGCCAAAAAATATGGCTTGCTGAGAGGTTGGTTAGGAGGATGGACCAGGGTAGCCCCTGGAGCAGTGGATTTCACTCTCATGCCACAGAAGTGTCATGAGCTCCCATCATATAAGAATTACTTGCTCTTGTACCTCTAATGTCTGGCTCAGATATTCACATGCATCTGAACTTTCTTCCAGTGAGGTGCACCCAATGGCTAGAAGAGCTACCTCTGACACCTCCAGCTTTGCTCACAGCCCAGGTGGGAAGACAATGATACCTGTGGGGCAAGCAGGTCAGCCCTGCAGCTGGCCAATGTCCCAGAGCATGGGAGAGGTCAAGATCCTGAATAAACAGGCACACAAGACTTGGCACCGGGTGAGAGGCAGGGATAATTTCTTTACCCTCCTCAGGTGGAGGTAGTATAGGCAGTAGCACAGCTGTAGGCCGAAGGCTACTTTGATCAGGCCATGCATGATTGCTGCTACTCCGTCTGGAGGATACCTCATGGTCAGACAGCAGTGTTGGCAAGCTAAAACACTTATTAGCTTTGAGGTTTATACTGAAGTGGAGCAGATCTGCCACCACAGGTTGTATGGCACAGAAAGTAGACACAGTCAGGAAACTGCTGTTCCACATCAGGATACACACTTCATCCCTTGCTGTAGGGCAGAGTCAATCTTTTCCCTTTCCTTGTGGAAGACAATTGGAAGTAAGTGCAGCTCTTTAATACAGAAGTCAGGACTGCCATTTTTGCGGGGTGCTGGCAGGGCGAATGCCTTCCTGCAGAAAGGCCACTGCCATTGCTCTGCTTATAGTGGGCATTGCAACAAACAGTGAAGCAAAACAGCAGGGAAGGGAATCCAGGGAGGGAAAGGACCACTATGGTATGAACATTTTGCAGGATACCAAAGCTGGGCTTTTGGAAGTAAGCTACTTAAAAGTTTCTGGAAGGAGAGGAAAAATATAATGTAGCTTTTATTTATCCAGAGACTTGAGTAAAGTCTCTGAGGAAACATGTTATTATAATTGGAAATTATGAGAGTATGATAAATTACACTATAAATCATTCATTTAAGTCAATATGTTTCTTTTACAGCTATGTACAGATACATAGGAAGGCATTTTGAACAGCACTAAAAACAAGTAAAAGAGAAAGAGCAAGAAAGTGAAATGAATGTAATTCTACCACTGACATGGTCAATACTTTATTATGGCTTCATAAATCTAACTGTCCCAAACTGTCCTTGGTAAAAAAGTGAAACAAATTACTGTAGTCAAGTTCCCTGTAGGTGTTAATGTGTGACATTACTGTGGTCTCCACTTTCTGCTCAGTACTGAATCATTCAACTGGAAATGCAACATTACTTTCTTACTTTGCAGCTGACAGGGATTATTGTTTACCCAGTCAGAATCTGGCAAAATAAAAGGCTTAGAGAAACATCATGCCTCCATGCTGTTTCTGAAACAAAATTCTGCAACCACCATTAAGAAACACCAGACTGAACTTGTTATGCTAAAATACTGATGTAAAGATTTTGCTTGCTTTTCCAATTGCATTAATAGAAGCAAACCTCACAGTTTTTACTCAATTTTCTGTCTTCCCATGCTAAGGATTTACACCCTTAACAAAACAGTCAAGAGCCATAACTTGGAAATTCCTTGGTGTATCATTGACATTGTCCTTCTAGATGGTAGTTCATTTTTCAGGTAGAGATCTTAGTTTGTAAAACCAATTAAGTATGTGACCAATTTATTACAATTGAAGATGAGTGAAGGTTTGGGAACTTATTTCTTACAGGAGGAGAAAGTACCTGATGGAACATGATGACAAGTCCTAGCTGGAGCAAATGCCAAACTCTGGAGGGGACTGCAGTTTAATAAAAATGTATTATAGATTTGCTCAAAAGCATTCATAAAGATGCAGAGGTAGTTCTTGGTCTCACAGCAAGATTCAGAGTTTGCTACCTGACTGCAGCTCTGGAACGTTAGAGCCTCTTTCCCCAAAATAGTGAGCTCTCTTGTCAAGGCAATGCAATGCATAATGACAGATCAATTTAGAAGGTTCATCAGCTTTGAACAGTGCCATGAGAAACTGGCCAAATACTGAGAGGAAAAAAATATGGTTATCATTTATTTAAAAACAAAACAAACATGAGTGACACTAATATAAATGTCCACTTCTGCCTGTTTCCATAACTCAGTGGTCACACTAGTGTGTTCAGGGCATGTGCCTGTACTCAGGGATTTGCATCACCTAAATCACCGCTGTAGACTTGGGTTAGTTACTACCTTTTATTGGTAGTCACCACAAAGAGACTAAAAACTTGATCTTTGGATGGTGATTCAGATCTGCAGTTCTAGTCCTGGTGTCACTTTCACCTGTGAAAGTCCAGTGAAGGTTAAACCTAGTGGTGGAGCACGAAGCAGAACAGTGTGCTGGTGCAGCAGTAGTTACAGCTGTAAGAGGAGATAAGCACCAAAGAAAAATCCCTAGGTCTATTCATCATATTTCCCGAATTTTCTGAAAATATTTTCTTTCTTAAAAATTTCCTGAAACAGATGTAAATAGGAAGAAAACATTTTCACGAGTCACTTTAAAATAACCAGACTGTTTTTCTCTAGTACCACAGCAACATTAAGATCAGTCTGACCTGGCAACATTTTATCTTTTAATTAAAAGGGGCATCAGTTGTGAGTTCTTCCTTACTGAACACACTCTAACCAAAATTCTTTCTATATACAGCAAATTTAACATTTTAAATGTCACTAACTAAATCCTTCTGGTATGATAGCCAGACTATGACAGAAGTCAGCATAACTCATATTGATGTTATCTTGTCATTTTATGCAACAGCTTTCTGAAAACAATGAAAGACTTTCAGTTAAGTGCAAAGAAAAAACATTGCATCTTGGTAAGAACTGAGAAGAAAAGTGTCTTCAATTCATTCAGCTGTGCTGAATATTAAAGCTATTTTTCACACCATTTTTTAATAATAGTTTATTTGTTCTCAGATGATTGTCACATTTTCCTTCCATTTTCAGCAGTTATTTGCTAAATTCGTGCAACAACAGATGAGGGCTGAGGATTATACTGAATTATACTATCTACATTCTATATTTTACATACACACACAGAGGTACATGTGCATATGTAAAAAATGTTCTGTAGACCCACTGTACTTCACAGGCGGAAAGCTCTTACTTCCAGACTTGAACTGAGAGAGCTTGCTCACCCCTGGCAGGCCATCTGTGGAAGCAGAGGATCTCTGAGCTCACAGTAGGACAGAAAACATGATGATGCCTGTTATTTTTTTTAATTTAAATGCATAATGATTGGAGGTTACCTGCAGTTCTTCAGTGACTGAATCAAGACTGGGTAAAAGGAGAACACAAAGGAAAAAACTTAAATACTAAGTAATGTCAAAACACTTTTGTAATCAAGTACTCTTGCTGCATGGATTCTGCAAAGCATAACATGCTCATGCGTTCTGCACTATATATTCCCGGTGTATTTAAATATTCTCTGGTGGGTTCCAGACCCACCACTTTGCGGTGACTATAATGAGGAATGATAACCCACTGGTGAAAACAGCCTTGTCTCAGGCTGCACTGCAATAGGAAAGGGCATGCCAAGGGCAAGACATCAGTATGCTGTTTACTGAGATCTTCTCTGGAGTGAATCTCTGCAACAAACCCAGTGATTTTGGGCATATGATTGACTCTCAGTTGTCCTCTCACTGAACAGCTAAGAATAGATTTGGCTATAAAAAGATAAAATTTTGCCATTCAGTATTCTCAGTATTCAGTTTGCTCCAGTATGGAAAGCTACACTGAAAAAAAGGTAGAGTAAAAAAGCTCTTACTATTGCTTGTAAAACTCACTAACATGAATTGCCCAGACTGACCTGGAAACCAATGGTCCTAGCTTTCTTTAGGTGCTAACCATCCCTCGGTTAGGGGTGGTGTGCCAGCCCTCTGATGTCAGAAGCTGAACTCCCCTGAGCTAAGGCCAAAGGGATTTGAGAGCAACAGACGTTTGTGCCAGTCTGCTACAGAGACTGAGGCTCTGTCATAGTGCTCTGCAACGCAGCTCAATGGGGACTTTCCTATAGGCATGTCATCGGAAAGCCTGAAAAATCCCCAAACCCTCAGAAACTTTTCAAAGCCTGGCTGCAAGTGTGTGCCCAACATCAGAAATGAGAACTGGGTCTCAAAGCTTTGAATTCGTAGGACTTTTTGCAGCAAATTTAACTTTACATGAACCAAGTGCACTGCTCTCCTCTTTTGACATGTTCTTTGAAGATATCTGATAGTGCAGGGGAATGTAAATCATTCATGGGGAACTAAAAATATTGGTAATAGGTTGTGATGTTTTCCCCTTGGTCTCAAATGTTTTTTCAGCTATACACTTCCCTCTGTTGCTCTTGAGGATTTTAAATTTAAAATAAGCAAGTGAAAGCCAGTCAACATTTCCTTAAGGACATACCTGCTTTTCCCAAACAAAAAGGTAACATCTGAAACATGAATAATCTGCTTTACTAAATTAATATGCAGCAATGAGATCTAGGTTTGGGCTTTGACTTCAGCTTAATTGTCTGGTAGCATTTCAGAGATCATCTGTTCCACCAGCATCTCCTCTCCAGAAGTTATATAACTGCATTTCAAGGACTGTGCTTTGCTTTCAGGTTAATACCATTGTATCTGAGAGCAATTTTCTTTGCTGGGTTGACTCCTGATTTACCTGAATATAACACAAAAAATAGATTGTGTCTTCTATCTACATGATACTGATGTCTTTTCTTTCTCATATTTTGGTGATACAACGATACAACACAGGAATATCAAGTAGATATCTGGGGAATGGCTGGGGAGCTATGTTGCCTGGGACATATATATATATATATAAAAAATTCCAGTGCCTTTTTTTTTCTGTATATCTCACAGGAAAATAAGTTTATTACATTCTAAGCTACTCTTGCCCAGGAAACCATTCATAAAATAGTTCATATGGCATATTTGTCCATGCAAATACATGCAACAGCTTTGTACCACAAGGGTGAGTGAATTGGTCAGGAAAGGAAATTCATGCCTACTGTGCCTTTTCAAGGCATCGCCTCTGCCTTGACACCTGACCCAACAACCTGTGGAAGAGGAGTGGGAGGAGGGTTTCTCGATTTTGATAACCTCCTTGGTTCCTGATAGTACCACCAACAAGAAATTTGTGCAGCTATCCCTAGAGTTCTTTTGAGAAGATGGTGTCTAAACAGCTTTGGAATTGCTGCAATGAGTTGTTCAGTGTTGTCCCTGGGTTGAGTGACAGTTGACTGTCTGATGAATCTCTGCTGGTTTGGACAGGGAGTAGCCTATGATCATGGCATTTATCTCACACAGCTCTAGGTGCTGCCTGCCCTTTTTTATAATCTAGTTTCTCAAACATAAGTTCTACAGTATTGAATCCTTGTGGTTGTGCAGTCCTTGTAGCATCCCACCATTCCAAAGCACCTTCATGCACCCATTTTTTCTTCTGTCAATTTAGGCATCTCATTTAGCAGTTTTACTCCTAAAATACAGTTTGTCCCTAGGAGTAGAAAAATAATGTTTCCTAAGCTACCTACATGTGTCAGATCTTATGGGTTACACTGGATAGCATTTACTGGCGTTGCTCTGTCAATGAGCAAGATTGGATCCCTTATTCTCAAATGTACTTTGCATCCTGGACCACCCTCTCAGCCTTGCCATTTGTTTGAGACCACCACTGATGACTGTAACCTAGCAGCTAAGCTGTATTTGTCCATAACTAAAGTATCTTCTGATAAACTATGTGGCACTGGGGAAGTACAGCTGAACTCTTCAGAGACCATGTGCAAACTCCTGAGGCTGTACCCACCACTGGTGGACTCATGCACCAGTTTTTAAACATCTGGAAAATTTGTCAGCTGCACAGAGGTACTTTGGTGCTCTAAGGCACAGATTTCAGCCTGTTCTTTTCCAGGCCTCTCTGGCTGACCATTTAATCCTTTCATAACCAGAGTAGGATCATCAAAGCTGAAGTGTTGTAGTGGCTGCAGTATATTTCCTGGCCAAAACCCAACAGCTAGACATGCCTAAAAATCATACATCCATTTATTGGTACTTTTATTGATCTAAATCTCTACTGATTAGGATGCAGAAGTGAATAAGTTTATAACAAGCAGTTCTTGTTATGACAGTCTCCTTTTGAATACCATCTGAACTGGGCAAATGCTGAAAGGAGAAGGGACAACCCACACTCTGGTAGATGTGCAAGTGTGGAGTTGGTGCCTCTGAGAGCTGAAGGTGTTATGCTTCTGTGCTACCCTTGGGCAGATGTGTCTTCCCAGTGCATTTTCAGTGGAAGTTGTCTAAAAAGATGCTTTGGCAGGAAAGTGTTACCTTGCCTATATGACTGATGAAAATGACCCAAAGGTTATAACCCCCCCTCTTATAAATTCCAACCAAACATGGCACAGTGTTCAGTCACACTGCTTGAAGTCCTTTAGAAATGGGTTCATCACTGATGCTTTGGCAATGCTACCTCCTTGATAGAACATGAAGCAATTAGGCAATTTAGCCCACTGATGAGCTACTGACCCATCCTCTAGGAAGGCTTGTCTCTCCTCGTGACCTGTAGAGGAAGCCTATGACAATGTAAACCTTAACTTGAGCATCCAGATTAAAGGACTAAAATGATATAGGATGTTTTCCAGTGTATTCTCTTCTCAGAGATAAAGAAAGTAAAGAAAAAGTGAAGATGCATAACTAATGTCCAAGAGAAAATTTAAAACTTTACATTTTACAGAAACATCTATGAACTCAAGACAGTGATAATCCCTGAGGATCTGGAGATCCTATAGATCTTAGGGTATTGCTGTTGGTCAGTTCCCTCAACTAATAAAAAACAGACTCTATCTTTACAGCAAAGAAAAACTGCTTAGCAGATTGGACAAAGTCTGTCTTTTAAGTGGACTAGGGACTGGAGGCTAGTGCAGGAGAAAGAAATGTATGTGCTAGAGTAACCCCAGCATTAAAAGCTTGTTGAGGAATGGATACAGGAGTTAGAGGAAATAGTTTCTGATTTCTGCTATGCTGTGTATTGTATCTGTAAACAAGCCTTCTCTGGAAAGAAAAAAACCTGAGCCATATCATTCCTCAGAGAGGTTCTGAATACTTCAGCAGTGTCATTGAAATGAACCTAGGGATAAGTCATGTCTCTCAGGAGACTGAGTTGTGCAATGGAAGGAGAAACTTTACTGTTACGTATCTGGTGGTGACGTGGGAACCACTGGCATTGCAGGAGCCTGGCATGTCTCAGCTCAGACCCGTGGGCTTTGTCTGGTGTAGTCATCCCTGAGCTTGGGTTGCTGGGAGCCCAGCAAATCACTCTGCCTGAAGCTGGCCATGCCATGCACAGAGACCAAGGGAAGTGCTGGGCTGGCCAGGGTGGTCCTAACTGAGTAAATCAGTATCCTTGCTGCAAGACAGCACGTCATGGTGCGCTGATGAAAGGCATGATTTTGCATTTATCCAAATCCTGCCTGTGAGAGGGACTTGTGCCAAAGTAGTATGGAAAGGAGTTGAGTTTGTGCTTGAAGGCACAGTGTTTGAATTTAGTGTCAATGTGACCTAATGACCCTTTCCAGAAATACCAATTTTTTCAGAAGTTGGTTAGAGCTTCACAGAACTAACCTTTCCCTTTCACTGATCACATACTGCTGTGTGTGTATGGCATGCTGACGGGAAAAAGGGCTGCAGAAAATTATGACTGGCATAAAACATTATTAAGAAGCTCTTTCATATTTATCAACTCTATACTTTTGGATGCAAAAAGGAAACTAGCAGGAGTTTAAGGCCCGATTCTCCAAAAGGGTCCTTTTGTCAGAGGGCTAGCTAGCATCACAAAAATATGAAAGTACAAAAATCCTTGACCCAGTCCTCCATGGTATCGAGCTGCCTTACTCTTACGTCATGAATGACTTCACTAGGCCCTGCAGGTTTTGGTGGGACTGCTTTAGATAATGAAGGTCCAAATGCATGAATTTCTTTGCAAGTTTGGAACTGCTTTCTTGTTTTTCTTGCCTTGGTTTTATATAATCAACCTATTTGCTTCCACCTGCCCTTAGTATTTTCAGTAGCATATTCACTACTGGCATTGACTTGCATATTTTCATTTTTATTTAGCAACGAAAGCTGAAATATTTTTCTATCGGCTTGTGGGAAAACAACTCAAATGAGTGTTTAAAAAAAATATCATTTACAATGGCATCATTTAAGAAGTTGTGGTTGCATACATATATCTATATTTCATTTTTGAAGTAATTATTTCTGTTCCTCTCAATACCTAATAATTTAAAATGGCAGGGGTCAGACAATACCCCTTATTTAAAAAAAACGCACCACACATCAAAATTACTGTTGTTAGCAAAAACTCAGCAGGTTTCACCAATTTATTTGTAGGATGTTATGAATTAGTGGGAAATTCTCCTCAGTCAGCTTCAACTGTCTCAAATTCCATTACAACACAGTATATAATGTTGACAGATCTGCAAAGGACCCCTCTGGATAGAAAACAGCATCTATCTTCCATGTGATGTAGCTGTTGCAAAACTGATGGGATGAGGGAACTAAGGAGCAAGAAGGAAGGATGTGAGCACTCTTGTCTTGATTGTCTAATAGAGGCTTTGGCCTTTGATTGATTGAGTGAAAAGGCTCCATTCATGCCCATTTTCTTTTAACTTTTGACATAGGCATGCTCTTCCATGAAGAATATCCAAGTCCACCAGGTGTTTCTCCAGCAATATCAATCCATGATCCAGACTGGTTCCAAGAGAAACTTGGACCTTTCCCTTCCTGCGTGGTTCCTGCCTCAGCTTTGCCCTGTGGCACCCTTTACAACCTTTTCTGCCTCCCGGCACTGGTCTAGCCCAGGGATGGATGGGCCCCTAAAATTTCTTACAGAAGTTTTGTGTGTATCTATCTCTACAGGAAAAGAAGAGAAAATAAAGATAAATATGAAGGGAAAGGACAAAATAAAAGAGAACACAGGGTATTTTCTTCCATCTTCTGTAATAAGTTTCTCTCCCCAAATGACAATTCTTCCTGCAGTCAAGTGTTGTGGTTAGATATATTCAGATAAAAAGAAGATGAAGGAGAATAATGAATAACTTGGCAACCTAACCAGATACAGCTTCATTTTAGTAAAACGGATGGAAAATCACTCAACATTTATAAGGAGTGGGAGAGGAAAGGGGGAGCAAATGAGAATGAAGTCAGTGAATCAATGCCTCCAAAATATAAAAAATATAAAATATAAAATATAAAAGTTGTTCTTGACCAACACTTGGTTTGCTGCTCTGATTCAATCAATACAAGTAAAGTCCTCTCAAGTCTGCACACATGAATTAAAATGCTGGTTTTCTTTCATAAAGGTAAGTGCTCTAGTCCAGCTAATCAAGCCTTTCTGAAACTCTTGAGACACATCGGCTGCTCACTGGTCTGGCACCAGGTTTGTTCCCTCTGGGTCTAGTCCATGGTGAGTAGGAGCTCGCCTGACTTGCTGACCTGCCATTTGGGTGCTCTGAGAGTCATGCCAATCAGCATTACACTCTGCAAGAGGAACTCAGCAAAACTCCAGTCCTAGCTACCTGTATATGATGGAAATCAAATACTTATCAAATTAAATAATTATTTATACCTTTTATTATTTTATTATTAAGTAATTATTTCTACCTTTTATTCCAAATGTCTGGATTAACATTCCTGTTCAGATTAGAAGAATGACTACTGTAAAAGCATACAGTTCAAAAAGAAATTATCTTCTTGGAAGTAAAACTAAATAATTTGAGCCTGACTCACAGCCCATCGCTTTAGTTTATGGAAATTTGTCCTCATTTCTTTGTCATCTCTTTGATGGCTATTTCTTACTCCTAGAGATTAGACTTTCACCATGTACTCTGTATACCACTGTCCTGTGATTAACGTGTCATGTAAGAGCAGGTGATTTAATCTGTGCCATCTGGACTGGAAGTCTAAGCATAGTAGGCTTTAAATTTATTTGTTATGTGCTGAAGATGGATATTCAGCAGCCTGAACAGTACTTCTAGTGTAATTTTCATGTAATGTTCATAAGTAAAAACAACCACAATATATTAAGTTTATGAGTGCAGCAGAAGAAACAGCACATGGAATTAGTCTGGTTTTGTTATCATGGTCATTTGTTTTATTTGCTGTTTAGCTCACAATAGCACCCTGTCAAGAAAGATACCCAGTCTTGGACGGGCAAACTAGATACCTACAAGATGTAGATACTCCTGGCCTACAGGTTCACAAGCCGGTCAGAATAAAATGCAGTAGGAGGAGCGTGAAACTTTGCAATGTGCACCTTTTTAGTTATAGGAGACTTTGAAATCTAACTTTAAAACCATGCCTGCTCATCTTGCGTTCTGGGATTGAGTCATGATTCATCATAACTTTAAAACTCACAATCAACAAAACAGTGATTTCATTGTTGAGGGAACAGCGTTTTGGCACCTCTACCCATGGATCCTTTCTGCTTCTGCTTCCTTATTTTATATTCCATCTAGGTTATATTCCATCTATTCCATCCAGTGAAGGATGAGCTGATATTTCTTGCGATGCTGAAAATCTCAAGAAATCTTGTTTTGCCCAAAGAAGATGTATTATAACAACACTTGTTTGGAGCATTCGTTGTGGTTGTTGTACTGAAAGATTCATGCTTCGAGAAGAGTTTTGTTTTTAAAGTCTGAATTGGCCAGTCACCTTTATCAAGGTCCCTTTACATCTAAAATCTCCTTGCTGTTCAAGTTGATAAAATGTGATTAGATAGAGATGCTAGCCTCTATGTACTTCTTTTTATCTGTGGTATGATCCATGAAACTGTGTACTTTAACCCTTTTGACTTCTTCTAAAACTGTTTGAAAGAACTTCTTGAAATAGCTTATCAGGCCAGTGCTGTGCAGAAATAAACAGTGTAGCTTGAGTAACAACTTTTCCTTTCAACTTTCTTAATTTCATTTTGTTTTGTATATAAAAGGATGAACAGAAGAAATCTGATGAAGTAAGCCATTGCTGTTCATTTTTTAAATAAAAGGGCATGCAATCATGAGTAACATTACATCACTGATGCTGTATGGTCTTGCAAGTCCCCAAAGTCCTCCTTTGAGACATGAAGTCTGTCCAAATAAGTAACATAAAACTGCTTTCTATCTTGTGATGGTCCTTTTTGTTGGGATACATGTGTAGGACACAGAAGTGGAATAAATAGATTAGATTTGCTTTGCAGGCTGTAGGGCATTGTACAGGCTGTACAATCTTAATTAATGAAGTGAATGAATATGAATAACTTTTACTCATAGACACATTTTCTTTCAGGAACCAATGATTACTTGTGGCATCATTTTGCAGCTGAGTAATTTCCAGGCTAAGATGAAACAGGACCTTGTTTTCATTTTGGAGATGGTCTTCAGTCTCTTCAGAGATTATACTCCAAACTGTTAGCCTCTGTGAAAAAAGTTGGTCTTTTTCAAATGGTAGATGAAATCTTAGTATTTTCCTTTTTTTAATTTTTTAATTTTTTTTCAGATTTACATCTATGTCTGACACTATCAGACTGTCTGAAAAAAGGTTTACCTGAAAGGGAAGTTTGATTAAAGCTGAAAAGTCTATTACATGTGTGAACATAAATCTAATTGAAACATCATACTGCCCAAAAGACTCAAGAGTGTGAGGAAAGAAAGCCTGGTCTCCATTCTTATCCACTGATGGTCTAATAGCTATATATCCCATATAACTGGGTATGGGGATCTTTTTCTGCTCAGCTGAATGTCAAATCCACAAGGCAGGAAACAATCTCCTTCTTATCAGCCCATGACTCCCTCTCATGGGCAGCTTTGCAGCTGCTAGGCTTCCCTTGGAAAGTCGTCCTCACCTATGAGATCCCATTGCAGGTAGCAAAAGTTCTATGGAAAATCTGAGCTTGTGTCCTGGCTTTGGCTAAAGTGCTCCACAAAATGCAACTCTCTTCAACTTTTCAAACATCTTTAGAGGGACATGACACAAGCTGGCTTGCCTAAGCCTCAGCCTAGATTACAATAATGAATCCTACCCATCACATTTATAGGGTTATTTCTATGATTTTATTTTGTCACCAAACATTACAGAAGTTTGTAGGCATGGAGAACCCAGAGCTATGAAGATAAATTATCAGCCAGTCTCTGATTTCATGGTGAAGCATTATTGTAAGTTAAATTTTGTTTTAAATATTTTTTGCTTAGCTGAACTGAAATATAGATCACACCATTTTTCAAATCTTTTATACAGGTTCTCTGGATTGAACTGGTATTCTGCATTATCATAAACAAAATGTTCAAAGTTTTCACCTTTAATTGAGCTCAGAATCTGATGAGTACTCATGGCAAAATATCTGCATGAAAAATATTATGAAGGAATGAATCAAATGGGACATAGTGTTGGGATGGTACCGGGAGGTCAAACTTACCTTCTACTGTGGAGACTGCATCTCTTAAAAAGCAGGGGAACATCTGTTGAATCTGTTCTACTGTTCCGTGAGATTTCTGTGGCAGGAGGGAAGGGCCCCAAAATGATGCAGGAAGGGGACACTTGGTATTCATGATCCTCAGCTCCACTGACTATGAAGAATCAGTTTAGAACAAACAGAGTAAACAAAACACAAGAATAAATTAGATTAATAGTCCCTGTATTTTTTAGAAGCAAGAGTAGTTTATGAACTGAGAAATCTAAGCAGAAATAATTAGAGTTCTGTTAAGAGCCAATGTTTAATTATGGCTGACAAGAACTTAATTATTTAATCAAATAAGGTTTTATTACTAATGCATCTATCTTTAGAACACCATGACAGAAGGAGATTTTCAAAGATGCTTGTACAAAAATGCATGCTGAACAAGTTCCAAATATGATAATCCAAGAAGCTTGATGTAAGCTGTTGACTTTTTTTTCCTTACTACAAAAAATTTGTTTATAAAGCAGTTGGCCTTCGGCAAAACCTTTTATTATATCAGCTTAAATAAGTTTAGTTTCACTTTTGTTAAGAGCAGTGTTGGAACAAGTTAGATATGATACTTTGGGAAGAGTGATGAGCAGGCAAATGGAGTCTGCAAATGTGGCAATGGATGAAGAATAGGTTTTGGATTTTAAGAAATGAAACTTTTTGCACTTAAAGAATATTAGTTGACACACAAAATGAAGGGGTTAATAATATGCATACTTAGAACCATCCATTAGCATAATAGGAGTTATGTGCTTGTATCAAATGGAGAAATGACCCTACATTTCTTTGGAGATAAAAAGGGTCAGCCTTGAATACCCATAACCCAATAGCTTCTGGTATCTTGCTTCCAATGGTAGTGAAACAATAAAAATGGGTATTACACTGAAAGAAAATGATGATTGCTCACAAAAGGCCTTTCTCTAAGCAAAACAAAGTAACCTGCTCGATTAGATGAAAAGAATTTTACTGTGCCTGTGACTGCCCCTTGAGGCACCAAAGCATCAGAGTTCTGAGTTTGTTTTTGCAAATTCACAGGAAAGAAATCCAAACCAAATTCACACAATCATCAACTGACTGGAAACTGCCCCAAGACTATTATGATTAATTAGTTTTCAAAAAAGCAAGACAGTGAGTTACATCTTCTGGAGGACTCAAGTAAGGGCATCCAGACATAGTGCAGAAGCTGGACTGCTGGATGAGCAGACAGGAATCAACTGCAGATGCTGCTGCTATGCTTTTAGCACTGGTTAATTTGAATCTTTTTCCCCCTGTACAGTGGCTTCCTCAATTATGCTTCTGAAGTACCAAGGTTAAAAATGAGAAGTTAGGAAATATTTGGACATCTACAAAATGGCAGTTTTGTAAAATAAAAAATCAGTTCACCTATTACCATGGATCTCAAAACCTAATAAAGATAATCTTATATAAAGCTCTGACGTAAATCCCAAACTTCTTGACATTGAGGAAACTCAGGGTAATTTAAAGGTTGAAAGTACTCAGCTGCAAAAACATAGTGACTTCAGTAGAGCCTCTTTCAGTTGCATTGCTGCAGATGGGAAGATTGCCTCTTTCTTGTCTGCTGGGAGAGAGTTCTTTAGATATCAAAAATGTGGATTAGGTGGCATGAACATTAACTACCTAATGGAAACATCTGGAGGAAAGAAGGGAAGCAGACTACTCCTTTCTACTCCCAGAAAAATGAAGGAAAAAGCAAGAGAAGAAATAAAACTTGTGGAAATATAGAAAGAACTAGATTACAGAAAAAAAATTATACGCTTTATACATTTCTTGCATAATTAAACAAGAAGATTTTACCAATTGTACTTGATTTTGTACAAAATTTTGATCTGTTTTTTAGATAAAATTTTGTCATCCAAAACCAAGGAGTTTACTCTAGTGTTACTAATTTTTGACAAATTGTTCTCCTAGTGACACTCAAGTTGTAGGAAGGTCTTACATGGATTTCTTCTATCTATTGAATACATACAAGTCACTGCTGGACCAAAAAGAAACCATCTTTTTTATGTGATGCACAAAACGTAAAGTAAAATGTAAGAATTAATGCTGGCAAGAGGAAAACTCTTATGTCTTACATCAAGGTTTTAATTTCCCTTTTTGATATATGTATATGATATATACATANAGATAGAAAATTCATCCTTCCTTCATTATTAAATGCTGCAAGTCCCACCTGTCCACTAATCACTGGCCAATATCTCTTTTTAAAATATGCTGCCATACTCATATGGAAAGTGCTAAAGCATAAAGTATAATATGATATATACATAATATGATATATTTCCTAAGAGTAGTCTAATCACCATCATTGACAGAAGCAGTTGGTAAGCCCTCGTCTTACTCTTCTGCTATTAGTTGAGACTGAAAAGTACAGTTTAAAATTTTGTAAGGAATTCCATTGTTTCTTTTCTTTGGAAATGGAAATTAAACAAAAAATTCCCAAACAGAGGAAAAAAAAATATTGAAGATATTGAAATGACCTGTCTGAACAAGCATTATCTTGATTTGGGACATAGGGGGGTAGTATGAAAGATAATATAAAATTAATGCCTATGCCATCTACAAAATGCTATGGTAAACTTAAACTAAAATGTTAGCAAAAATAAAATATGAGGTATAAAGCAGAAAACTCTTGAAATTCCTAACAAGTCCTGGAGACTTAGTATACTCTGAGGCTGTAGGAATGTGCAGTCAGCCAAGTCTGTATCCTCTGACCTCCTAACTAGCACTGTGGGTGGAGACCTGACACTCAGCCTGACTTGTGCGAGGATGCACAGTCCTGGGCCTTAGCATACCTGCTTCCAACATTACAGAGCCCTACAGGAAGGATTCACTTGTTTCAGCATATAATACAGCATAAGTTTCATAAATTAGTACTTTTCCATAAGGTCATTACAGAAATTTCAGATAGCTTTCTAAAGTTATATCTTTCAACCTACCCTGTGTGTGTAGGGGGGTGTTTATTCTGTTCAGACTACTGCAGACTGATAGCCTGGTGTAAATAATATTGACTTTACTAGTACCAGCTGTGGACTTTGTACTAACCCTGCAGGTGCTAAGGAGTGAGGCTTACTTCATCTGACTAACTTTTCCTGAATTTGCCATGACTTGCCTTGAGCTTTGTTTTAGGTAAACAAGCAATTTTCTAATAACCAGGTGACTATATCTGGTTTGTTTTACTTTTATGTAACCTTGTACAATTATGTGGTATAACCATTATTCTTAATATAGAATTAGTGACAAGTAATTATACCATGTAGAATGAAATATTTATGACCCTGGCATAACAGCGTGGTGTGGAGGAGTATGGCCATGGGGTGGTAGCTGAGGCCTTGAAAGTGGGGATACAGGATGCTGTGTAGAGGAGCAGAGAAGTATGGGATGATAACGGAGGTGACACAGGATGACTCTGGCAAAAGCAGTTTCAGAACTAACAACCAGAACCAGGCAGCTAACATACTTAAAACACAACATATATAGTAATTGCAGATACAATGTGGAATTACAGACCAGTGAAGAAAAAGCAAAGTGCATATTGTGTTAAGCATATAGAAGAAGCACCAAGTGGCTTCAGGAATGAAGAGGAAGAAGCCACCAACATCATACTCATGGCAAAAGACTGGGGCATTGATGGCTTACCATAGCACCTCTGTCTCAAGCAACAACCCTGGGACCTGGGTGGCAGTGGAGGGTGAGTATAAAAACAGAGAAAAGTATAGATACTAGGAAGTCTGTGTAACTATTGTCATTGTACTGTTGTAGGAACATCTTTCTCTGTTTGGGTAGTAATTATATAAATTATATTAATTGTTGATAGACAAAATTTGAATTACATTATCAAGAAATTCTTGGCTTTGCATGTAAGGTATGTTCCTTTTGCCCATAATAGGATTTTTAGATCTATAACAAAGTACCATTACCACTTTGGTATTTACTTGAGAGTAAGTACAACATATTAACAATTACAATGACAGCAGCTGTAAAACATATTAATGTCTTCCTAGCTTTCATGGCTTACAAGAAACAAGCATTCATCCACAGTCTTTCTCATCTTGGCATTCCTAAAAGTAGAAAACTGTCTCTATATAGGCAGAACATGAAAACAGTAACTCTTCGTGATGGAAAAATCCCCTAGTCTATAAGCTTAAAAAGTGATACCCTGGTCATCATGTCATGTATTTCTGTTGCTAAATGACCATCATTAAAGGATAGGGAGTGAAGCACAGTTCCTCTCTGCTTACCTTTTAGATCTTAGAAATGCTTAGTTGAGAGGGTGCATACATGACTGCTGAACTGTAAGTTTCCTTCAGCAGAAAAAAAACATCACTGGGGACCAGCTGCTCTACAGATTTGTTCACAGTCATCCTGCTGATAGTGAAGCGTGTCTCAGTCAAGCACAAGGTCAACTACTAAACTTACACTACTTCATGTACCTGATGCATGTTACCTCAGGAGACAACAGATGTCGAAGCCATCCATACAGTGAGTGTGTGTATCCCACATGCATGCATCCCAGTGTTGGTTTCTGCCCATTTCAACCCAATGAATCAAGAACACTTTCCTATGGATAAGCCCAATCAGCTCAGCATGGCTCATGAGAGCTTCATCCAAACAGTCAAAAATGGGCCTGATCCCAGTGCCAGTCCAGCTGTTTCTCACCGTGTGCATAACCAAGCAAGCACACACAACTCAACCCAGTTATGGGCAGAGTTTAACCTGAAATTTAAAAATGGATCATGACGACCATGAATTGGTCACCCCTGCTTGGAGAACAAAAATAATATTGTAACAATTAAAAAAAATGCACTCAAACTGAAATGTTTGTGGCCACTAGCTGACAGAAAGGGAAAGCAATTCTGAGCCCTTGTGTTTATTTTGCCTCTGGTGAGCTGACAAAACTGCAGGTAGGTTTTCAATGTCTGTTGCATTATCAGTACCTCAGCAAAGCGCTTTGTAAGTAAAGGAGGAAGCTGAAGACCTTGGGAGATACAAAATGCTTCTAGAGAGAGATACTTAGATATTTGGATCCAAAGTACAAAATCAGTAACATTTTAAGTATAAAAAACATGTGCAGAAAAGACTTACTTTTAAGTGAAACAAGATGCAACTCTCGGGCCCGGTTTGCTTCATAAAATAGAATATATAAGCATGATGGTTTTCAGCCTAAAATGCACTTTGAGCCTATTATATAGAATCTTTTTGCGGCTCAAATGCAAATGACAAAAACCCTGCATGACTTTGTTTATATTAGATGTAATAACAGCCATAACATTGCAGTCTTTTTACTTACATCTAATATTGCCCCTGTAGTAATTGAAACTGCTTGGATGCACTTTTGCATGGAAAATTGTGAACTGTGGATAAATGAACTACCAAGCACTTTGGAACTATCTTTTAAAAAAGTATCAGTCAAGTGACTACAGTGTGTTAACACTAATACTGCGTGTTAGGCTGGAGCATACTCGCTTGATGGTATTTGTTTTCGTGTAGTATGGAGCTCCTGGGTTCTGTCATACAAACATTTCTCATTTCGTGACTCACTGGTCTGATGCACCACAAAAGCCCCTTTGGAGATGTTGCAGTTGATCATTTCCATCTGCCTACCATACATGCACAAACTCCACAGCTGCCACTTACTAAAATCTGTATGGTATTTTAGATAAACATAATATCAGCTTAATAATAGTACAGGAAATTTCTGTAATTTTATCCTTCTTTGTTGTACAAATTCTGACCTTTTAAACTTACTGGGAATCAAATAGCTAATTTTTCTTTGAAAGTTTTTGCTTCTGTGCTGGTTAGTAGAAACTTTTCCTTTGGGGGATTCATCAAGGACTGCACAATTAAAGACACTGAAAGAAATATAAAATTCAGGACCTTACATAATGACAAAGTAGTAGCTGATTTACATGATGCAACACTTTTGTCAGTGATGTACTTTATATACTATTTAATAGTCCTGTCAACCTGATCAGTTTTAAGAACAATGACAGCATATTATGTTACTATGGGGATCCTTTCATTTCACCCATACCTTTATACATTGCAGATTCTACTACCATAAATCAAACCCCAAAAGTCTTATAGCTTTTTTTTTTTTTTTTTGAGAGCAGCTACATACTGCCCCTTTGTATTTAGAATGACTTGTTTTTCTTAGAAAGAAAAAAAAGAACAAATGACACATTACATTTTATAATATAGCATGCCAGACTCTTACGGAACATGCAGCCATAACATCAGAAATGACCTACATTGAAGGCACTGACATCTGTAGGTAAAAACCCCATTGACTTCCATGTCTGAACCACTTGGAAGAAGTGCTCTTCAGAGCAGTAGTATAAGCCCACCTGCTACACGGATCCCATGTCCATGGTGTTGCAGCCATGAGTGGCATTTCAGCTGTCTGCAACATCTGGCTTGCAAGATGTCTTCTGGGTCTAGTGCAGGTTGATCCCCCAAGGTCTTTCCCTGATAAGCAGGATGCTGCACCAGGGCAGCAGGTTTGGGAGCTGCTTTTGAGCGCTAGTAAAGAAAAGGGAGGGAGGTCAGGGGTATTTCCAGCCTTACCCTGTCCTCAGGACTGCCAGGGCAGAGGAGCAGCCCTGCAGCAGCCTGGCCCTCCCTCTGCCTCCCCTTGGCAACTCCCTGCTACGTTCTTTTAAAGATGAATATGGGTCATACTTTTTTTGTTTAATTAACATAGACATAATAATGTTAGTACTGTTTCATTCCTTGCAATAGGCTAATTCTTATCATGTTTATCCAGGAAGTAAGAGAATAGGGGTCATCTCTATCTGTCAGAGATTTGTCCCTGCTCTGATAAAACACCTGGCTCCTCGGGGACATTCCCCATGGTGTCTACTGTTTTGTGCACAAAAGCATGAAAATCCTGGAAAGAGTTTACCTGTGAGCATGATTATGCAGTTAGAGCACTCCTCAGGCACAAGCAAAGACCCAGGCTCTTGACATTCTTCCACAGTCTGTTTATGCATTTCATATGCACCCGTCCTAAGCTGCAGTATGGTCCTTGGAGGAGAGATCACACCTGAGAACTCCTCCCTCCCAGGGGAATAGCCTAAAAAATGAGCACAGGAGACACGTTTCCTGTCCTACTCTGATTAGCAGTGGCACAGACTCTGCTAAACTCCCAGCTCTCGGTTACATGGAGTGGAGAGTTAGGGTATTGTCCTGGGATGCAGGTGATGTGGGTTTGAAAATTCTCAGACAAAAGATGAAAATGAACCTGACTTTCTCAAATCATGACTGAGCTGGCTGTTACAAGGCTCGAGTATGAGCAGCAGGGGTGGCAGTGACCTCTGCTGAGAGCCATAATCCACTCAGGCAGCACTGAACCTACTTGGAGAATACTTAAAGAATTAAACCTCTGCAGGAATGAGCTGAAGTTTTCAGGAGCATAATTTTGGACATAAGCAATTAAAGTAAGACTTACAAAAACTGAGTCTATTTGTTTTGGGTTTAATTCCTGCACAATTCTTTGAATCTAAAGGTCTTAACCTACTAGGGATTTCTTTTTTTATCACACTTTAGATACCTAAATAATTTGTCCCACTATGTCCTGACTGGCTTTAAGTACCTGCTCAATACTCAGAAGCATTCATGGAAAGATTTATTGAGAAATACAGGTACAGGGATGGATCAAGGACAGTTTTTGTATCACACTGGCTTTCTCTTGAGCCCTGCTCTCCCCCCCTCCCCCACCTTTGACTGTTATACACAGGACTGGCCTTTCTCAAATTGGATGATATGACTGTATTATAGGTAAGCTGTTAGGGCTCCAGGACTCTTCATGTTTTTCATTTCTTCTTTTTCATACAAATTTCCATGTGTTAAATTCCTCACTGGTTTCATAAGTAGTGGTATTGCTTTTCTTATATTAATCATTTGGAGGCGGCTTTAAAAATTCCTTTTGCAGAAAATGCACATTTACTGCTCCAGAGTAGAGTGCCTCCAGCTAACAGTAGTCACTGTCAGACACAACCAGATGCTAAAAGCCTCATTACTGGGGTCACACTGACGACTGACAAACAACACCTTGACTTAAAAAAAATGTAAGGCAGACAATACAAATACATATTAAAGTGATAAATAAGTGCAGAATGAACAGAAACAGATTACTGTCTGCTTAAAGACAATGTTGCCATACATGGATGTGTGCATTCTAAGAAAATAATTGCTAGCTTGAAAATGGAAATGTATGATTTTAGTGACATAGTCCTCAGAAGAATGACCAGGTTCCTTGCAAGCAAATGGACCCCTCTTGAAGGATGCTGTGGTTGCTAAAAGGGGATGCAAGTTTGAAAAGACAGAAATTTCTAGGAGAGAAATCCATTCAGAATGACTAAATTCAGGGGGGGAAAAAAAAACAACAAAAACCAAAAAACAGGCTGACAATGGTTGGAGGATGGAAGAGTGCCAGGGAGAAGCAACATATATGCTTGCCTTGTTCTTTTACTCTTTTGATAGCATGCCTTTATGGTTACTGATGGAGAAGCATATTGTCTGAGTCAGTGTGGCTGGTCTTCTGTGAGAATCACAGAACCCGCTGAGAATATTTAGTGTACTGACAAATTGCTAGCAGTCATAAAAATCTCCAGCAACACAGGTTTTAACTAACCTAGAAATGGTTGTCCTAGTGGCTAAAGAAAAGACAGATTGATTTGATCTAGATCATCAGACAGAGCCCTCTGGGCTGGTGTGATTTATAAATAACCTGAGGATATATTTACATTCTACAGAGGCAATGAATTGTTCACTGTGAAAATAACTTACATCTGTAATTTCATCTTTAACTTTTTTTCCAGTTTTACCTGAAGTTACTTCTTCTGTATTTTGTATTTCATCTGTAGACATGTCTTCAACTTTGGATGAAGTATTTAAAAACTGTATGTACGTGGAATGCCAGGAACTTATGATTTGTGCCCTAAAACTTAATGATTTCTATATAAAATAGAGGCTGAAGAGTGAAATTTATATAATTTTAAAGATGGTGGTACTTATTAATGTAAAGTAAACAAAATGTCAGTGTATCATCCAAAACTTCATTCCAGTTTCAAAGAGGCCCTATTCCAGCTCTATTAGATGAAATGTAATTATTTATTTGTCTTGTCCTAACGCTCTGGTTCAGTGTCAGACCTCTTAGGGTGCTTTCTGGAAAGGCTATCTTTACCTTCACTTTCACATGACCCAATGCAATCTCCATAGAAGTGGTTAGACTGAAGAACTGTATTCACTGTATTTTCTGTATTTTATTAAAATTGTATAAAACCAAGGAGAAACACCAGTTCTCAGACTACAGTGATGCTGTGAACACATGGTTACTCTATAGGTTGTTTTTTCTTATACTAATGGGGTAGTTTACAAAACAGTAGAGTACCAGCAGGCCCCAAAAGCAGATTGGACTTCCCAGAGTCCTTTAGAAGTACCCACCTCTTTCCACTTTAAAAGACAAAGGGAAACTTAGTTTAGAAAAAACTCATTCAATCCTCTTCACTTCCCAAAGGAGCCTAAAAATGAGGTACACATAAAGCTGGGTCTGAGTTGCCCTAGATCTGGGCCAGGGCTTTTATGAAGTTGTTTTTACTGAGGAATAGGAGGAGAGGGGAGTATGACAGCACTCAGTGTTGAAATGTTCCAAATGAATATGTTGCATGGCACAGCACGAATATTGTTGTGGTAAATTTGTTACTGCTGACAATAAGTGGGAGAAAAGAAAATCTCAGCTGTTTACTTTTATGACTGGCCTATTTATCCAAAACCTGACCTGTCTCACATGGAATTATAGATGACTGCTAAATAAGCAATATGTATGCATTGCACCTGAATAAACTATTGTCATTAGAAGAAGACATACTGAACTTCCCAGAGGCATAATAATCGCTGTTCAAGCTTCCACCCTCAAATGGAAGAGGTAAATACATCAAATACACCTGGAGATATACTGTGTTGATGCAAACATTGCTAGCATATGTATGTTACATATTGCATTTTGCTGAGAGTCAGTGGCTTTCTAAAACCTCTAAACCCATCAGGAAATAAATGACAATGGAGAAAGACAAAGCAAGGTAAAATAGGGCACAGCGAGAGATGAACCTTTTTGTTGGTGGAACGAATTGCTGCTTTGCAGGAGATGCCCCCACAGAAAGTGTGACCAATTCCTGCTGAGCTGTCTAATAGCATCACTGCACACCCTGCAGATGGTTGTAGGCCAAAGGCTAGAACAGAAAAAGAAATGACATTCGTGAAGGAAGTGGATAGATTTAAGAGGTAGAATAAAGTCACCTAGATTTTTCCTGGTAAGTTCACAGTTGACTGTTTGCTTTTCATGACAAAACAGCTATTAACACCTCTATGTTATTTTGATTCATTCTTCTGCTTTTGTTAGTATCCATGAGCCATAATGACTTTTTGAGGACTCTCAATTTAATAGAAGTATCCTGCCTAACACGAACAGAGCAAAATGTGACAATTTTCATATCCTATTTGCTTTTTTCGGTATGACTGTCAGAAATCTGTCACAAAACAGGTATGATTTTAAAAAATGTAATAATAATTGGATTTGGTTCAGGAGAGAACCTGAAGTCTCCCCTCTTCGGCTTTTGATCAGCATGAACAACCGTTGGGGTGGAGGAGTGTGATCAACTTCACTCAGTTCTCTAAAGTGTGGCCAGCATTTAAATCTTGCTCAGAAAGCAGAGTCATCGCTATAAAGTGCAAACATCAATGCAAAATCACGCCCATTTCTGATATGCATAAGTGATAAGTTCAGTGTAATATTTCCTCTTGTTTAGACACCTTGACTAGGACACACAAGAGGCAGAGCTAAGCAGAAGCTCATCTGACACGGAATTTGCACTGGACAAACTAAAGTAGTTCTAATAATTTTGATCAAAGTAAAAATGACATGTAATCTTGTTTCTTTATCTGATTTAAGCAAGGGTAAACTGATTAAAACTGTCATTCCCTGCTTATAGTGAAGGTTTTCAACATTTTATGATTCCAGTTTGGCTCATTAAAGCTTGAGTGTGGGTTCATGTTTTAGGCCAGGGGAATCAGTATGAATTCAGCTAGCTTCTGCTTCTAGCCTTTTCCTTTTTACATTTTACATTTTCTTCAAGGTCATTGGGAAAAAATGTTCAATACAAATGACGCCCAAGGGCCCTTATTAGAAACACATCTGTTCAATGATGGTAAAAACTGTTTAGAATTACTCTGACACCAATTCAGCTAACTAGTCTTAAATCCTTCGAAAGCATGCAATGTTGATTTTTTTACTTTTAATTTCAGTGAAAACATGCTATGGAACAAAGCCAAAACCTTTCTGAATAGCATTAAGAAGTCACTAACTATATTAAATTAACAACAATGTAATTCTCAGCTAAGCCTTAGATTCTCAGAAAAAAACATTAATATACTTTGAGACATTTTTTCCTTAAATCAGGGCTAATTTGATTTGTTCCTTTCCTTAATTCTGTATTAACAGAATGCTATATCAGCTCTTCAGTATTTGTCTGGGCTTATACCAACATGATTAAACTATAAATACTTTTAAAAAAGTTAAGAGTGTTGGGTTTTTTTATATCAATCAGAAATTTCCTGTTATCCAAGAGTATTAAAATGCAGTATTGATGTTAACACATCTCCTTGGCTTATTCTTTTAAGACTCATAAACAAAAGTTGTTCAGGCATACTTAATTTTAAAATGTTTAACTTTATTGCCTTCTGTTTTACATCCTTGGTTGTTTTTGTTGGGGGCTATATCTAACAATGGTTCCCTCATCTACAGTCTTTCTGCATTATTGGCCTCCTATCATTTATGTATTATTAACTTCCTATCATTTCTTCATTATTGAGCTTCTATCATTTCTGGTCATCACCACAGCTGATGTTAGGGCTCCTTCTGCTCCTGGCTCCTAGATTCCTTCTTGTTTCTCCACATTCTGTAGACTTTGACCTGTTCTTTTCTTCCTCTATCTATTATTTCCTGATTCCACACAACTTCCATTATTTACTCTCACCATCCAATATTCTTCTTAATGTTTATTATTTTTACTCTCCTGCTAGATGAGTCTGAATTATTAAATGCTGTAGCCTTCTTGCCGTATGAGATTTTAGACATTTATTAAGTATTTTTAATGTCATTCCAATTATCACTGATTTGTTTTCCTATTAAAAGTATCTTTCCCAACTGACTTAGCTTATGATTACTTTCAGTTTAGTGCAACTGAGTCCTCTGAACCACAAAAATTTCCTGCTGATGGTTCATTCTGCTTGAAGATGACAAGTATAATACAATCATGATCACTTAGCTCAGAAAGGATAGCTTCGTTCTATCTTCAAGTATCTTTGTTCTACATTCAAGGACTTCTTCACATCCTCTTTAGCTAGTGAGATGAGATGTAACATAGGACTCCCTCAAGTTAGATCTGAAAATTGTCAGAAAGATTTCTAGACATATCAAAGGCATTTTAGCACTGGCAGAAAGAGACTTTCAGTTTCTCCTGTTTTTAACTGAAATTTCACATGGTAATCCAGTTACTTTTTAATATTTTATAGCAGGTAGAACTGGTCAATGTCTTGGAATGGAAAAGTTTTGTTGGCAAATTTTGATTGAATTAAATAAATTTTTAAATGTTGAGTAAAAAAAGACTTGAATGTTGTTTTCTTAATATTAAAAGATCTCCCTTTGCTCTGTTTGGATTCCAGCTTTTAGACACACATGCAAAAGGAAAGTAGTTTGACATCTAAACTGGGGGATATTAAATAATAATATTTAATATAAATACTTTATGCTTATGGCTTCAGGAAAATAACTAAGTACTTGTCACTCTAAGAAAGCAGACCAAACACATCTTTGAAATCCTCCTCCCATACAGGGGCTTTTCTTCCCACAGACACCATGTTGTGGTGGGTGGATAAGTGTGGAGTACAAAAAGCAGAAGAAGCAAAGGACCTTACCTGAGTATTTAGGTCCTCACATAGAGCAGATC
>VZTL01076334.1:0-10860 GCA_013400535.1 Scopus umbretta
AAAATTCTTTTTTTTTTTTTCTTGTCTTAATTCACGGACAAGCATCACATTACTATTTCTTCTATTATCTTTTTAATCTAATGATTTTGGTATTTTTGAACTAATTGCTCTACGTGCTAAAAAAAGAAAGGCTCTGAAGAACATCCCCAGCGCTCTCTTTTTTTATGGTTGAATTTTGAAACTGATGTGGCATACAGGAATGCCTGCCTGCTGATAATAAAGAACTAAAAAAATCCCCAAAACCCAGCCATATAAAAATTATTAATTGTTTTGAAAAAAAACATTTTCTATACTGCTTGGTATATTATAAAGAAGACTTAACATTTGATGAGACACAGTCATCATATAATCATAACATGAAATTTGGTTAAGCATAGAGCACAGACCAGTTTTAATATTAATCTTAAAAACCATCCAGTTTCCAGATGTTTGTCTCTCTTTTCCCAGGTCCCTCTCTTTTTCCTGGAACTTTGCATAGTATTTTGTCAAGAAGTTGTGCCTAATACTTTCATTGATTGTAGTTTTCATTAACCATCCATACCAAAGACATTTGTTCTTTTTCCTTATATCACAAGGTTTTCTTAGCAGCCTAAGGTTACTCTCAAAAAAATTCAAAACAACTGCAGGATTAGAGTGGTGATTGTAAACCTCAGACAGAATTGAGCACCAGTAAAAGCACTTTTCTAAGTTAAAGGAAGACTTGTTTTGAAGCTATCTCTCTCTCTCTCCTTTTCCCTCATTAAAGGGAAAAAATTGCTGAATAGCCAGTTTCACCAATTTCTTGATTCCTTGCCTTGCGTTGTTTTCATTCTAGCCTGTCAAGAAACTTGGATTCCTTCTGCCTAGGTAAAAAGTTTGACAGCAAATACCTGTGGATGGCCATAGGTATGAAATTAACTATTTCTAAGACATTATGTATGAACTAGATGATGGCACTAGTAGGTAACAAGCACAGCTTCCTTCTTTGCTTTTATTGTGACCATGAGAAAGTCAGACTTGTGCACAGATCCTCCAAGAGCTAGCAGTTCACCCCTGGCAATAATACAGAAGTGATGCAAGACGTGAAGGAGGCTCTTTACCTGACCAACCAGTACACTTCCGAGAAACGTAACAGCATTAGAAAGCTGCAGGGAAGTCTCATGTGATCTGAAGAGAAGCTTTAATTTCCAAATGTCATGAAACTGAATCATTAAGTCTAATAAAAGGCAAAACAGTAAAAGGTTGTTTATATCACTAAATAATCACAACTACAGTACTACTACTGTTAGATACCAGGTACTAGACTTCCGTACAGACAAATCCCAAACACCTCAGAAAACAGATCTGTGGCCCCTCATAACTCACTCCAGAAGCGACGCACCAGAATTGGACATAAAATACATGCAGTGACCAAGAGGGAAAACAGCCCAGTCAGACTGACAGACAGATCTAAAGTCTAGTCATTAGAATATGAAGCATCATTTTTCCTTCTGAAGAAAATCTTTCTGTTAAAGTACAAGCACTTATGAATGCACATTTCAAAACACTCTGTTTATTGCTCAGACTGAATACAAGTCTATCTCATGTTTATATCTAGAGTTCCTACAATATAAAACTGTAGAAAGTTGGAGATGCTCCTTTCCTACAGTACAAGACAATAGAAAGCTGGGATTGATCCTTAACAACGCATTGTATCTACTTCAGACTAATAGTCTAAAAAGTAGTTGTTTCATGCCTCAGCCTTGGAAAAACCTCTGACAGTCCAGGAGATAAGGATCAGGGAACTTCTCTTTACATGGGGCCAAAATTTGAAGTATTGTCCTCACCTCATTAGCCTGTCCTCCTTATCGTTTTGGAGCATGACTAATATAATCTTTTTAATTCCTCTTCATCCACTCCTTTAATTTGACAGTGAGATACAGGATGCATCATTTCTTATTCATAGCTAAACCCCATAAAAGCAAATCCAATCAAAATCTCAGGTACATCCATTGAACTCTCAGTGATAACAGTGGGATTATGTGGGGCTTCTGTGCAGACTACATCCATAAAACCTTTACGGTGAAGTCTTATTTATGTTCAAGTATACTCAAGATAATTATAAAATCAATCATCATGAAATACCCGAGTCCAACCATGTTTGAGGAAGGACAGCAGTAGTAAGTGTTTTCTTATGACAGGCTGTTTTTCCACTCTGATTTTCCATTTTATTTAGATGCTGGATTTCTAAAAGAGCAACTTCAAAGCCCTGCGTTTCTGAAAATTATGAATTATTGATAGCAACATGGTTAAGCTCCTGTGCATTATTCATTTGTGCTTCTGTTTCTTCCTTCTCCTTTTTTACCAAAGCCTATATGCTAAGGCACTTCACAATAGCAAGAGCAATGCATTGGTGGTTGCTGAACAGACAACAGCACCCGCTTATAGTATTGCAATATAAGCAGACTGCAGTGCAAAACACTTTATCTGAAAAAATCCTTGCTTTGGCATCTTAGAAAAAGGTTTTGTGGCGGTTGCAAAATGTTGATCCCAAAGCCTGTTGATTCTTCTTTTCCTGATTTGGCTCCTCCCCTAACAAGTCCCGTACAAGCCTCAAATGCTCTCCTCCTGCATCCCATGAGGTCTCTCATACCCCTAGGCAAGGCCTCCTCAGTCTGTTATGTGCTGCACAGAGCCGATGCCAGGGACCCTTAGCTTTTAGATCTTCTTTAGTTTGCATTTACTTCAATGATATACACACACTATCTACCAATTACACTCAGAAGGCTAGATGACTTATGATAAAGCTTGCAGCTTCCCTAAGTCAGAATTCCAGGCTAGTTCTGGGTGTAGCCATAACTACACCATAACGAATGAGTCTATATCCAGGAATAGCTATTCAGCTCTAAATTCATGTTTTTCAGAAATAATTGAATCTTCTGATGAACATAGACTTGTTTAAAAAAAAAAAAAGTTTTAGATATTTAGGGTCAGCTTTTTAAAGTATTGGAGTGCATTGAATTCCAACACTTTGCAAACAGCATTAGGCGCACAACTCCTCACAATTACTGCGCTGTTAGATATCCAAATGCTACTAAAAACCCTGACAGGCTACTCACCTGTGTCTTCAAAAATCTTTAAAAAATCTGATTGCAAGTGATTCAAAGCCTCTCAGGTATGACAGTGTACAGTGTTTCACCTAAATAGCTTTGAAATGACAACCCTCCTCTACAAAGCATCAGCCTTCAGCAATATACAAGTGTTTACCGAATGCTTACCATAAAAAGTAAATTATTAAAATGTATAAAACTATGAATATGCATATATCGTATCTATCTTTAAATATATCAACAAAATTGAAGTTTCTGCACAAGAGGAATTTCGGATCCCAGGCCTCTCCACTAAGACTATTCAACATTCAGCAATACGTTCTACCACATTTCCATTTTAGGTATGATGTCAATAAAGATCAGAAACATTTTATGTGAAAGTAAATGGTAATGCATAGCTCTTGCATTTTTCTCTCAGCTGAAACATCCAGCCTCTGCAGAGTATTCAGACAAACAGATTTTGCATTGAGGTGGTACCTGTTTCTCTTCGGAATGTTTGGCTCTGTGCAAACTTACATTAATTATTTTTCCCACACTCATGGTATCACCTTCTTTGAAATTTGAATACCGTCTGTCTCTAAGTTACTTTGTCCTCTTTCTTTTAGGAAGTGTCTTTGAAATCAATACTCAGTGCTGAAGCTGGTGCTGCTTGACATGGCTTTATGTGAAGAGGGTTCTGTTGAGGTATCTGCAAATCCCCAGCGTAGAATCCTACTTCAGCATAACCAGCTACGGAGCACTGCTTACACACAGAAGGTTGTTCAGCATTTTCAGTCTGCTTTCACTACCTAGTATCGTTTCACGTATCTATCCATCCATCTACCCACCTACCATTTCTGCATCATTACTCACCTTTCTGTATTCAGTTTTTACCCTTTTGTGCTGTAAAAATTCCTCCCTATAATCTCTTAACTCATTCATAAATTGTGGAAATTCTTAGGATTACCTGCTTCTCCTAGCATTTTCACTGTTTAATCCCCTTTGCTTTTTTGTTGATATTTTCTCATACCATTGAGTTACTTTTAGAACAACAACACAGAAAAGGAAGCTAATGGACTGCTGCAAAATAGCCCAAAGATAAAAAGGGATTGTCCCCACACCCTCCCCCCCCCCCCCCCAACATCTTTATTAGTATTTGGAGAACAATTNNNGTTGATGAATGGTTCAGGAAAATTAATTCATTAAAAGTACTAACTCCACTGGTTTAATGAGGCAAAAAGATAACAGCATGCAAATATTCTATATATCAGACCTTCTGGCTTAGAAAGGCATACTATTTGTGAAGTTAAACAAACAAACAGTAAGGAATAAGGAATTTTTTGAGCAAAAGTAATTCTACTGAATCACACAAGCAGTGACTAGAATATGACATTTCAAACATGTTCTAACTCCCAAGCTTGCCATCATCACAGTAGTTATCTGGAGCATACGTGACTAGCTACAGCTCTTCAGTAACTGTGATGTACTTATGAATTTTTCAACGCATATTTGAGAGAGCTCTAGTTTCCTCTGTTTGTGTATCCTTCTTGAGCTACCAGTGCTACACAGTAATCCAGTAAGAATCACAGCCAAGAAGCAAGAAACTCATATCATCTTCTTGTCCTGCATTGTTAGAAAAGAAACAAACAAAACCCATATGAACAGTGCCATTCCGTTGTTCAAAGGGGATTTCTGCAGATACTCTTCATACAGGATGCTCTTCACACTGCCCTTCTTTTTCCTGAATTGCAGAGACGGAATCTAATTTTCACAGTTTCTTTTTTTCTCAAGAGACCCTACCTGTAAGCAGATCAAACAGTTACACCATAAATGTTACTATGTTCCTGATGTGTGTATATTGGAGATGACCCAAGATACCAGCTTATTCAAAATCCCATTTAAAAAATAGTCAAATGGATCGTGAATTCAACTGTGACCTCACCAGTCAGGCAAATGAACAATTCCTCACTTAAGGAACTGCACTGGCTTGAAGCCCTCACAAGCCAGATGATAACCCAAATTGAGGCAGACTCAGAATCTCATTCTTGGAAAACAGTGACGAATTTGCATTCACTGATGCTCAGTCATTAAAACAGATTGCTGTGCGCTGTAGCTTAGTTTTGAGTTACACTTGTCTCTGATAAATATCTACCGTAACATACACTTTAGAATATACAGAACTGAACTAATTCTAGAACAAGCTTGGTAAAGTGCATTTAAGATTTATAACCTGGGTAACCCCATGTATGATGCTTTCTGAAAGCCTCATTGCACATCCAACTCAAGACAACACAGATACTCTCTTCAGCTTAGACAGGCCCAAGCAGAAAACAAGAGATCTTCATGTTGCTCAGCAAGATTCTGAATTAGCATAGTTAATTTCTGCTGTTACAGTATGTCTAAAATACAAATGACTATTTTTTTTTCCCCCCTCACTTTTCAGTGGAGAAAAAAGCATCATTACTTCTCCAGCTGGTATCTGTCTGTCTGCACTGCTTGGAACACAGGCTCTTGGTACTGCTAGTGAAGACGATGTTTCAATTTCTCATAGTTGTTGGAGCTGTAAAATAGCCCTAATCATAAAATATGTTGACTACTGCTGATCTTGTTATAAAGCTTTTTATCAAAATCTGGTATATTGAAACTACTATTACAGATATTCAACAGAATTTACACTGGCAGAGTCATTTCATTTATCGTCCTCATTTAGCAGACTTTAAAAGTGACAAAATGCAGAATAAACCAACCAAAATATGAAGGCAGAACTGGAACTTGCAATTTTGTTGTGATACTCAATGAAATATAAATGGTAAAATGAGAGTTCTAAAGAAAATCAGTGTTGGCGGGGGTTGCCTATTTTAACGGGTCCTTACTGAGGAGTTTTGAAGAGCTTTGGAATAGGTACAAGGTTTTTTCCACAGATAATACTATATCAAGCTATACTTAAATCAGAATGTAGGAAGCTAATGCCCAGACATCTTATCATAGCATTTGTCATCTGCAGTCAGACAGCAGAGTTATGCGACACACCAAAAACTTCTGATTTCCTTAGCTTTCTCATTTACAATATTCATTCAGGAAAAAAAACACACAAAACAACAGAAACAATATTTAACTTATTTCTACAGCACTCATGCACCTGTATAATATAAGGTTTAATATGCCATATTTAATGATTAATTTCAATGAAGCTCTATTTTCTTTTTTTTTAAACAACAACAACCCGCAACAGTATAATCCGGAATAAAAAGAAATATTATGGGCCCTTCTGAAGTGTCTGATTGAAAAAGGTGAAGTGCATCTTAACTCGTGCAGCTGTACCAGGCAACAAAAATAAGAGCAAATATAGCTAGGTAAATCTTATTAAAAATTTGGTGTTGCTTGAAAGAGCAGCATAAATGGCACCATTCGAATATGGTATCATTTTAAGGAAAAAGTATTAATGAGGGTAGCTTTGAAATATTCTGTACCTGTTGGTACTCCTTGGAATGCAAATGAAAGAGCTGAGCCCTAAAAATTTCCTTACTCATGGTGACATGGAAACCTGACCTTTCTGCTCTGGAGAACAACAGCTAAGAGTTACAATGTCTTCTAAATTTTTTTATGACAGAATTGCATCTTCTAGTAATTTCAGCAGTCTCTTTGGATTACTACACTTACTAGGTCCACTGGTGCCACTGAAGTAACAACCATCCTTGGAGAATTCTCCATTAGAATCTTAATTACAAGTCCAAGTTTCTGAATACTGACAACTCTGGAGCAATATAAAAAATGTGATCTTTACAAACCCTCATTTAAATTCACAAGTTAAATGCAAATTAAATTCACAAGTTGTTTTATAAAGAATGCAGGTCATTCAGATATTAAAATTAGAGTAGAAGAACAATAACAATAAGTTCTACTTTACAACAGCAGCATTCCTCTAAGTAGCTCAACACAGTTTAACAAGACCAGTTAATGAAGTAACAAACGCCTCCATGAAGGGAGAATAACTGTAGATTATTAGAGATTCTGAGCCCAGCCCTCAATACATCTAAACCATGCTACAACTTCAGGTGACTAACACATAAAATTAAACAAAATATTTGGTGCTGATCAGAAGTTCAGATCTAGGAATACGTCTTCTATGGAGATAACGGATTTATGGATAATTTGTTCAGAAGTCAGGCAATTTCAAGATAAATCCCTTGAGTAGCTAAATCAGTACTCTCATTAAAGATATAACGGGAATTGAAATTGCTGAGCTCTTTCCTATCCCATTACACACCTTGAAAAGGAAGCATGAGAAGTAGCCCAAGGTAGCCACTGGATTTTCATCTGCAGTCCATAGTCCTAAAAGTCATTCACCATGCTAAAAGCAACTCAATTTTAAGGCATGAANCCAGCAGAGTATACAGGAAATTGCAGTCTGTGTATCAGGACTAAAGTCCTAGATATTTAAAAATTTAAGCATCATAATTGCCTTGACCTGCACCCTAAACACAGGTTTTACCTTCTGTCAGGCCAGAAACATTCAAACCCACTCACCATCAAGCATCTGTTAAAAGAAGAGCCTCTTGCAAAATAGACTGCCTTTCCTTCTGAAGGATATATTTTTTTCAATAGAGCTTCCTTATAAAACAAGCAATTGCTTTGCACCAGTCCCATGCCTCATTACAAAAAACAAAGTCTGTTGTAAAGGCTACTGTATGCTTTTATATCCTGCATTTAAAAGATTGTTATTCAATTGTGATTGAGTTCGGATACCTACGAGCTGTCCTTCCCTGGAATTATTAAGCTACAAATTATCTATGGAGATGATCTTTGTTCTCATCAACATTATCTGGATAACTATTTATTATTTCACAGTTTTAAGTAAAACTGTATATTAATGTCTGAGAATGGAGATTTTTCTTTTCTAAAGGACAGTTGGGAAAAAAACTATTAAATAAGAAGCAATTTGTCCTTTTTCCTCTGACATAATTCTTCAGAGGCCATAGCTTGCATCACCTTTTGAAGGGGTAAAAAGTAGAAAGGCATATACTTAATAATATATTTTTTATCTTTGAGAATATTACCGAAGAAAGTAATTTCAGAAGAAGCAGTTTCTGCCACACCAGAGGTTAAAAATAGCCACAAAATACTACACAGATGGCTCAACAGATCTACACACTACTGTGCAGAGACACAGATTAGTCTACCTTTAGGACATTGCTCTTTTTGATAGGCATACCTTTGGATACAAGTAGAAGAATAAAAATTATGGGGGTGAAAAAGAATGAGATTTTTTTTTTTTTCCCCAAAACTCTCTGTGTCTTTTTATGACGCTATGTTGAGCTCTACTGCAGCTTTTGAAAACTGAGTGTTTCACTCTGCATATACAATCTGGACAAAGAGCAAGACAAAACCATGGGTGCACATTATAATGGTAGCCTTCTACTGTGAACACCTCCTCACTCTGTCAAGAAGGAAAAAAAGAAGAAAAAAAAAAAACAAGCCACAAAACCCCAAACTCTAACCAAAGACAAATCCTTGGGATAGAAACGCCTTTTTTCTCTTTTGTCCTCCCTGTTGAAGATTCCTAGGCACCCAAGAGACTGGAGAACTTGGGCCTATTCTTTCAAGCCTTTATGTCTTTAAAGGCATCTGTGGTACCAAAACAACTACTTGTCTTCTCAGCTAGAGCAAAGTGCTCAGAGCAGGTAAGGAACTAAAATGCACTCTAGCCCATTCTATCTCCCATCTTAAAAGTTACCTCTCTTCAGCAAGTGAGTTTGAATATTATGTTACCTGGTACTAGGCACAGGCTCTGTTTCTGAAAAGGTTAAAATTTATTTCTGTTTGTTTTCAGGAACTATTACCTGTGTTGTTGACTTGTATCTTTCCTTTATGATTGAGAATCCACATAAAAATAATGCATTTTGAGTCCCCCCAAAGAAATGAAGCTTGGTCTTAATGCAAGCGAAGCATACGAGGCACAGCTGTGATGGGCAGTTGGCCATTCTGTGAGGATTACCACCGATTCTGTAAAAAACGGAATTTAGGGCACTGTTTTGTGAGCAGCTAGAAAACAAACAGTGCATTTAGCCAAAACCCCAGCCTACAGTAAGTTATGATAGTAACTGAAAAAACGATAGTAACTGAAATCTTTAAATGTAAAGTAGGAAAATGATATAAAATACCAAATTTGAAAAAAACTATACAAAAGAACACGATGCTCTCTGCTGCTGAAAGGTCAGTGCCTATGAACTTCAGAGTACCAGATTCTCAGCTTCTTTTAAATACCTTATCATTAGATGGTACATTCTTGATTATGATGTATGTTTGCTTAGTTTCTCTGTAGCCTTTTGCCCAAGATTGCATGCTGTCCTCCCCATCCCTAAAAGCTACAGGGTGAGAAGAACCGAGACCGAACTCTTTCGGGTGGATTTAGCACACATCACACTGCATGTGACATGGTCAGGAAAGCAATACACATACTAGTCAATGCTGTACAAGTTCCACAGCTCTGTTAAGAGCACCCTCTCTTTTCCAAAGCCTTATGACTGGCAAGGCATCTCAGTCGGGATTTCTTCAGGAATAAGGAGGAGAGGACAACAATCTACTTCTCAATAAGTAAACTTGCAAAATCACTAGCTTGTTACGAAGTTTTACAACTACCGCAAACACACAATTTCATAAATCACATGGCATAGCTTGGTTTCAAGCAACTAAATTTCACCCCTGAATTCGAACAAGATGAAGTTAGGTTTTGGGTGGGGTTTTTTTAAGTTATTATAGAAGAGCCAAATAGCTCCTGAAGGGCCTTGACAGGGACTCTGGAGCTTGCTGATCGTTGCTGTAATATAAGAAATATTTTCCTATAAAAAAAAACTAAGGATTAACTGTATGTCTCCAGGACACCTGATACTTTTATAAACACATCTATGACAGTTGAAAAAAAAAGAATTTTTTTTAATACTAATTAATTAACTTTGAACCTGACTAAACTAGATATTTTACAATTTGAAACAGCACCACTCATTACTGCACACAAGACAGGCAGTGAATGCAAAACCTCTACAGCAAGGAACTAAATTTATTATGGAATTACCAGAATGGAATAAGTACTTTGAATTATTTATTTTCCGCCAACCATTCAAAGAGAAGAACTTCAATGAGGCAAAATCCAATAAGTGAACCCATGATTTATGTATGAAGCGTATCATATTAAATCATAATTTATGGCATGCTGTAAGAAAAAAGAGAGTTTGTTAACAACTAGAACAATGGGAAGAGTGCAAACGGATGCTCATAATGAAAGAAATCTCGGTTTCGTCTTTCCTGTCAAAGTAGAATTAGGGAGGAAGAAAATATACTAAAGATAGCAGTTGCAGGATCAAGAAAAAAAAAAGTTTCCTGTAGGAATTCTCTTTTTTTCTATCACAAAGACAATAAAGGTTTTATAGCGACTGTAATCACAACTGAAAATTCACCTTTGTACTCGTTGACCAGCAAAAGCTTTTGTTTTGCAATTAAAACCCCCAACCAGCCAGCCAGAAGGGCTGACCCGAAGTACTATGTGCACTTGGAGGGGCAGAGCCCCCCGCACGATTACAGCTATTACCCCTCCTCAAGATTTACACGCGGACAACAGCAGGCTCCGAAGACTAAAACCAGCAACAGCCGCAGCAAGCCCCAGAGAGCGAACGGCCTGTCCACGCCACGCGTGCAGACGTGACTGAAATCACCCCTACAACACCCGGCAACGAGAAGGCAGCACCGCTCCGCGCCTCGGGGAGAAGAACTTTCCCGCCGAGCGAGCGGCTGGCGGGGGCCGGGCCGGGCCGGGCCG
>VZTL01076334.1:17695-28512 GCA_013400535.1 Scopus umbretta
TATCAATTATGAAGTTATCTGTCTTTTAATTTGTTTCCACTGTATAGACCTATTCTGCAAATCTGTGCATGTTTTCTTCAGTACAATGTTCTCAGCACAGGAGCCTAAAGAGTGACAGTAGTAGAAACTTTTAAAAACAAGATGTTAACACAGTCTTTAGCTACATAGTCTAAATTTACAGTAAAAAAAAAAAAATCACTTAGGTATTTGATCCCAGATTTACTACTGGTTTACAGTCAGCTCCTTGGTTTAGAGGTTAACCTGCTATTGCTCCTTAGTGCATTTCTGATAGCCAAGTCTTTCGTCACCTCCAAGCTAATTCTGTTTAGAACCTGTTAGTTCTTACTATTTGGATTTCTTTGGCCATGTACCTGTTCTTTTTCCCAACTACAATTTTTTATCCCCTCTTCCCCTCCTCCCTGCCCCAACAAAGCCAAGAAAAGGCACCTTACAAACTGTTAAAAGGAGCAGCAATAAAAGGCAAAACAGGGGAGGAATGAACATGGTTTATGAGCATGGCCAACCACTTGCTATGTAAAACCTCTACCTGCATGTCATTTGGCTGTTTCCACTCTTATCAAGATTCCAACAGTATGAAAACAGTACATGAACTTGATGCATTACCTGTACATGAGGGAGAAGTGAAATTAATTAGCATGGTTCATTCAGGAAAGACAGCCTTTCCTGCTATACATTTCTTTGCAGAACTCAGAACAGCAAAGTCCAAGTCCACAGCTGAAAGTCCTAGGATTACAGCAATACAAACAAAACAGTTCAACAAAAACACGAGGATATCCCCTTGGCAGCAGCTGGCACAGTAGTGTAATGTCACTGCACAGCAATATTGGACTTTTCCTTTCCAACTTGCGTAAAACACTGAAGTTCAGATACAGTAATTTTACTTTTAAGTTTATCTCACAGCATGCCTGCATTCCTTGTCGGCCAACATGCCATCTTCCAAAGCAAAAGGACCTACTCAGAATTTCTTCAGAGATGCCTATTTCTTTATTGCAGCATCATCAAAGAAGTCATAACAGGGAGTTTCAATTAGCACCTTCACAGAAATTTCTCTCTTCCGTATCATGCTCATACGCAGCTTTGGCCTTACGTCCTGTTGCACGACTAGGCTCCTTCATGGCTGCACAACCCCATGCCAGGTACTATGCCCTCATTCCAGCTCTCGGTGAGAAGTATGGCGTGTATTTTCTCTGACAGCAGCATCTGAGAGTGGATCGATGCCAAACGTGTGGGCTGCAAGCCCACACACATATTTACCATGCATCAATCACCTCCCCGTCATTTTGTAAGAAAACATACCGAGGTGGGTTATCCCATCCCACAGACTTCTGCCTTCCACCACCACAGATCTTGCCTGCCTGGCTATACCAGGTGAACTCCCACAAGACTCATGCCTGCCAGCGTTAATGCTACAGACAATGTTTTGCAGAGAAATTAGCATGGTGCCATCTGGCCTAGCGATCCGATATTCTGACCTGGGAAAGAGCTATACTGTTACACAACAAGAAGGTAAGCAATATGAATGTTGCAGATGCTTTTCTATAAAATCAGTCTCTCTGAGTGTTCTTAACATCACATCCAAGTGCAATAATGTGGGCTTTAAAAAAACAAAAAGGCTTTTTTTATTTTTATTATAGGGCAAAAGTACAGTACTTTGTTCCCTGAGTATTTTATGTGGATTTTCAAAATACCTAAAAGTGATGGAAAAGTGGGGTAAGATTTTCAAATGTAATATATTTATGATCACAAATTGCTTTTAATTTGGTCATGATTTATCAACATCCCTAAAAATTTCAAATAATAAAAAAGCTTATGTATTTCTGTTTTAAAGAGTCATGAAGAAAAAACATTTCAGAATTTAAATACTATCTTGTTGAATTTGCAACCCAGAAAGTCAAAGTAATGCAGTAGTGTGTAATTACATGCCAGATACTGTAAAAAGAATAGTCTCTTGGAACACGTAGTATGTACTGTTAAAGAATAATAAACAAGAGTGTGAATGCTGGGGCTTGTGGACTGCTCACCAGCCACACCTGCAAAACCAGAATGTATATCAGGGTTAATCAAAAAAACAAATGTCTTTTTATTGTTCCTCCTCCTCACCCTTTCCCAATTTAATTCTTCTTTTCAGTTTCAGGCAGTGTTATATTCCTCCAGTCTTCTTATCCTGAATCTGTTGCATTGAAAAGATACCATACATTGAAAAAATGAGGTGTGTGTGGCCACAGAAACAATACAAAAAATGCAGGCAGCTTCATAGGTATAGGTATATATAGGTATATAGGTATAATTTGCTAAGATACTACTGTGAAATGAAGGTTTTCTCCTCTGAAGAGGGCATTGCTAGCTTAACTTTCTTTCCCCCTTCTTCTAAATGGAAAATGGAGAAGTCGTGGAAGTGCACAAATATCAGTGCAATGGATAAAGTAATTTCTTTTCTTTTTTTTTTCTGAGAGAAAAATGGCATTTTTCTTTTAGCTTTTACATCAGATGGAAGGGCATAGAGCATTTTTAACATGATTTTCTTTAGATAAAGCAAATAACAAGCAAAGAGTTTCTTCTGCCTCCCTTCCTCTCACTTTTTCCCTATCAGGCATCCATGCAAGAAGTACGACATATTTTCACTGTGGGGTGAGAACATGAAGGATACATACAGGTATTACCTATATGTTTGTATATATATATAGCCTATAGACTTTATATAGCATGTAAAGTAGGAAAGGCTTTCCCGCAGGCTCCCGGGGGTTCGTAAGGGGACCAGCTTGCTGCCAGGGTCCACCCTGGGGGACTTTCCAGTTCCATCCGACTTCAACAGAGAAATAGGGATAATGGATACTTTTTTCCCAGTCCCACTTTCTACAGTTTGGATTGCTAAACCTATTGGGAAATTTGTTACTGTATTGTTTTATAGTTACTAGTTTTTGGGGTGGAATTGGTTGATGGAGAGGTGTAAGAGTGTCTAAGAGGTTTGGAGTTCAAGATTAGGATGAAAGTTCCTAAGGCTTTTGTTTTTACTTCATTAGGAACATTTAATTTACCACAAATGTATTAGAAGGATATACATAAATAGAGCTATTGAATAACTGAATCTGTTATCTGTTTAAATTCAGGCCAAGTTTTCCATCTTGCTTCATCCCACTGACTACATTCGTTTATGCTACCTTGCAGACCTGAATTAACAGAAAACTGGAAGCACTGTATACAAAGTCTTCAATTTAACAGGTTATTTACCTTGAAGTTGGTAGGACAATTTGGGACTCTGTATTTCCAAATCCATTTTTAAAAGGCTTTCAGGTGAAATAAATTTAATAGCTATTCAATACCTGATTCTAAACAACCTGAAAAAAGGCTGATTATCTTCAAAGTGGAATTGCATACTATGGAATTACATTTATTTTACTTAAGATGGCTGTAAACTAAGGTAATAATAGTGTATGCACAGACACAGCTTTCCAAGTCTACTTTTTCTGTTTGTATTAGGTAGGTTTCTAGCCATTCAAAATCTTTAGAAATAGGACTGTTTTTGTAATGTAAACATTCATGATTATTTGTGTCAATATGGAATTATAGTGATTAATTACACAATGCTGCTTTGTTTGTAGTAAGTTAGACATGCTGGAAATGTATTCTTGTAAATTAATTTTTTTTTTTAAATGCTCAGCTGTAAGACAGTAGCATTTTTGATCTGTCCATTTATTTGCCTGCATTTTATTTATTGAAAAACATGTATTTGGTAATGCATGAAGAGACATTAGTAATCGGTTCTATTTCCACAATCATCACAAAAAGAAAATAGAAATCAGTACGTACCTACTTCTTGCTTGTATATAGTGTTTTGATTTCACACGCCCTGAAGTTGCTATGTCTCAACAGCCTGTTCAGTGGTGTTCAACGGTTTGTACTGCTCTTTAAGTGAGTGTTGTTCCCGACTATTACTGCTGCAGAAGTAACATGAACTGACTGACTGTACTGTACCTTATTTCAGCATTATTTAGAACTATACAGATGAAGTAAGCTGCCAAGAGCAGAAAAATATTTGTCAGTCTCAATGCACCCAAGGCAAAATCAGCAAATTGTTTTCACATACTCATTTTAACTTCATCTTTTTAAAATATATACAAAAGCTTTGCACTTGAAATCAAATAGATACCATTTCCCTCTACAAATTGCAAACAAGAGATATATAGTGCTTTTGTATGTCGTCCAAATCCGAGGACTGCGGTTTCTCAAGATGAAAATACCAGTTCACCTCAGTCTGTCACATGCTTCTTGTTTCACTGTTTATCTCAAAAGCACATGCTGTCAGTGCTTCAGAAGCGCTTGATGGCTGTATGATGTGCACTCAGAGGTTTAAGAACAGTGGCAAAACCTTTATTTAAAATGGTTATTGAAGCATTCTTCCACATCCTTTATTCCTTTAGAAGTGTAAAGAAATCACATTCCAGTAAGACTGTAGAAGTTGCACAGTTGCAAGCGTACACTGTGTCACTCGAACCAGATCCTTTGGTTCACCCCAACAGTACAGCAGAATACTCAAGGATAGGTCCCCAATACAGCATGTGGAGGAAAAAAAAGAGTAACCTGGCAAACATACCACTTCCCCCAGCCCGCATGTGCATGGGAAAAGCCTGTAGGTAGGTAGATTTCAGCCATTCTACTTCGGAGAAGCAGTGTCATATTTTTCACTACTTCAGGAAAATGTTTTGCCAGATTACTGGCAAAGTTTCTAGCTCTATTAAGGCAGGTAAACTGGTGTGACTGAAGCAAGACATTCTGGAACCTAAGACGATGAATGGTGAGGTGCTTATGGAGAGGAAGCACGATCGCTGCAAATTGAACATTTTCAAGAAGGTAGGGCGTGTTATTAGCAGTTTTAGCTTTAAACAAATATTATCCCTAATGAAAAGCCCCATGTTTTAATACGTTTCTGCTGTTAACTGCCTTACATGTCAAACAAAGCTCAATCTAACACCAGGTGAGAATTTTACCTGAGGAACTTCATGGCTGCAAACCCCATGGGCAGTAATAGCCTAGAGGAATCCATGGGGTTCTGAAAACCATCAGCTTGGCTTGGGTAGCTCAGGCTGCCTCTGCAAATTGTCAGCAAGTTGAGCTCTGCTTGTCTGTATCTACATGCATACTCACAGTTACACAAATATACACATACAAATATACATACGCATATTTCTCACTACTTTTTCCAGGAAAAGAATCACGCTAACACAGCAGGCTTTAATGCATTGTGCTGTGGAGTGCTGTGGGGGACTGTGTAGGGAGCGAAGGCTTTTCTGGGAAAGGCAGGTGGAGGTGGGGAACAGAGAAGGGTGAAAAATAATCTTTAGAGCCCCCTGAAAATCATGCATTTTTTCCTGACCATTCTGCCAGTTCTCCATCTCCAAGTATAACACTTTTTGAGTCATGTAGTGGTAGTTGAGACAAAGCCATACTTTTTTATATACATACATATGAGTGTGTGTATATATATATATATATATAAAATTTGTGTGTGTGTATGAGATTTGTCATCACTCCAAGCAATCATTCTGTTTATACTAACTGATGTTGTAATGGCAATGAACGATGAAAACCATGAATTTCGTGGTTAGTAGTTGCTTGGCAAAAGGCAGCAAAAAAGATGTCAAGAAAACATGTGAGCCTGGTACCCCATGTTGTTTCTGCCTTTCAGTACACTCTATCCTAACCAACAAATTTGTTGCCCAGTATTTATGGAATAGAGTTTATAATAGCATCCAATGCCATATTTTTCAAATGTAAATGTAGCTTCTGAATAAAAGATGGTTCCTGTCGCATGACTAAGTGTATATGACAACAATGCTTCCAGTCACAGCACGATGACGGATCTAGGAGGAGAAGATTGCCAGAGCTGCTCCCTCAGCCGCAGCCTGCTTCCACCTTCCGCCTAGCAGCCCCGAGCAGCAGGATGCGGGTGTTTCAGTGCTGTGCACCAAAGGTCTGCACACCAGACAGAGGAAATAATCCCATCCCAACCAATAGCTGGGCCAGGTTAACTGCCTGTATTTTTTTCTCATCCACAACTTTAATGAATGACAGCAATAATGGCTTACTAAGAAACACAAGCCTTATCTTTTTAATTCATTGATATCAATATCCAAAGTTATCCACGGCTATTTTTAGTTATATTTGCATTGTAACAGTGACATCCACTGGCCAATGTAAATAGCGCCAGGTTATTTTCCGCTGAATAGGATTTAATTATTAAATTGATAGAGACTTTAAATACCTAAACAGATTTATTTCAGATTCAAGTAAATAAAATTGTTCAATGTCTAGCAAAACATGGAATATTTGAGAGATTATGGTACTGTAGTACCAAACGTTTTACAGTTAAGCCTAGTTTCCTCAGATGAGGAGATAAACCTAAAATAAATAAAACTAAAAAGTAAAACTAAATCAAACATAACAGCAAAAGAGAACTAGTCTGAAAATAAATATTCATTATGAAAAAAATTGTAAAGGTGAGCAGATATTTATTTATTCTGAGGACATCTGCTTTTCAGTCATTCAGTCTCCAAGAAAATAATAGTGTAGAATTTCTCAGCATGTTAGAATTCCACTCAATTCTGGATATTGTGAAAAAGAGATTCCCTTCTTACGAGGGCAAATTTATACTAGTGATAAAGATAGTATCATAACAATATAATAATACTGGCACATAACAATATAATAACACTAGCACGCTAAGCAATGGCAAGAACAAATCATGTATCTGTAGTAGAGAGGGTGAGGAGCAGAGGAAATACGCCCCGTTAAAGATCAGCTGATGCTTTACGCTTAGGAGGTTGCAAGATAACCACCCGCCAAGAAAGTCAGAAGCACATCATATGAGAAATCAGGTAAAAATAAAATTTAGAGAAAAGAAAGATTATAAATCCATTTCCTGTTTGCTGATGGCTCCTGGAAGAATTAAATGGACAAGGAGCAAAACTAAGGAAATGTGCATAAAACCCAGTATATAAATGTATTAACATTCTGAAAAAAAATGTTGCCAAAACTGAATAAGCCTAAGAGAACTAATCTAACTTCACAGCTAGCATTGTCAAGAATGGTTAAACCAAGATAGTTTTTCACTGTTCCTTCAAAAATGATGGCTCTGGCATCTTTTTTTTTTTCCTTCCCCCCAAAAGAAAAATCACAGCATACTCTCTGTAAACTGTCTAACTGTTAGGAATGTACACAAATAAAGACAATCCCTATTGCTACAAACATTGTGCATCTGGACCTCTTCCCTGGACTTAAAAGGGAGGACCACCCTGGTGACATGTGGCAGGAAAAATGGTAATAACATAAATCAGTTAATCTTGGTGTTGATGAATTGTTCTGCAGGAAAGGAGTCGCAATGGGGAAACTGTTTACGCTGTGAAAAGGAGCCTGTGTTCACAGAAAAGAGCAGCAGATGAGAATGAGGCATAAATGGGGAATGTGGGCTTGGACAATTGAACATTTTTCTGACTTTCATTTCTGTCCTTCTGTCAGTACTGAAGAAATAAAGTGTGCAAAATGATGCTCAAGTATGGTAGGAGGAAAACACTCACTGATATGTCCCTGCCACAGCTCTTTGTTTGAATATGAGGCACTTGTCATTTTTATGCCACTGCTTTTGTCTGGTATGCGGATTTTGGGAGAGGTATCAGGAAGAGGAAGCATGCTGCAACTTCCTCGAGGGCCTTAGATTTATTCCAGATAAATAAGGTAATTTTTTTGTCTGAGTTATTTGTGCCATGGAGCCCTCCTTTCAGTGTAAACAGTCTCAAGCATGAGTGATAAAAATAAAAAAAAATAGCCTGTTCAGAGAACAGCTGACAGCTACTGCTCTTCCTCCTTTGCAGGGGGATAGCTCATGCTGCCTCTGTGCTCGTGCAGCTTTATCAACCTATCACCTAGAGCATTTCATGCACAGAGATGGATTTATTCTCAAAGACAGGTAAGACACAGAACTTGAAGCAACCCATGAAGTATATTGGTGTAGCCTCCTTTAAAAGCTCAGAAGGAGAAGACTACACAGATGCCACAGGGGTAGCATGACAATGACACGGACGAAGATTCCCCATTGCAGGGTGGGCTGGAAGTAGACCGTTGCTTGCAGAAGGCAGGGGCTCATAGGAACTACTCTACCCTCCACAAGGGAGCCCTGCTTCCACTGCCTTATCTGGCCTAATTTAAAAAATACTGAACCATTCACTGTTCTTGTTTTTCAACCACAGCTTTGTATTTTGAAAAAGATACTAGTAGGTAAACATCTCAGATTTTTTTTTTTTTTTTTTAACAGAAGCTGCTGAAACAGGAAATCACAACCAAGAGCAATGAAAATAATCCAGTTGCAAGGATTGCAACTAATTGCAAGGAACAATTTAAAAAACGCATACCATCATGATCCATGAGTTCTGTCCTCTAGAGATCAATAGTGCTAAGGTTATTCCTATGTTAACAAGCAGTGGGGTGAGGGAGAGACAAGATATTAAGGATATAATAATTTTCAAAGAAACCCAAATGTTTCATTCCTATGCCTCTCTTGCCTTGGATCTGTCTGTCTGTGTCCTACCCACACCTGGGCATTCAGTCCCAGGTTTTCCTCCCCTTTTCCCTGGTTATTAATGGAGCAGCATCTACCAGCACCAAACAGCCATGAGTCTTATGATAAATGTTCTTCTAGAAAGTATAAGAAATAATTCAAATCTCTGCTCTCTCCAAGCCCATTTCACACCAATTAAATATTTATGTGACCACAGGAGAAGGTATTTGATAGCATGTGATTTCAGCTGGGTGAAAATTGCTGCTATGATAAATACTTAATAATTTATACAAACCAATGCCTCCTAGAACCACATTCGTAAAAGAAAAAGGAAACATCTGGTAGATAGGAGGCACCTGGAATTTGGGGCAGTTTACACACCGCTATATGGTCTGACACGCAGCACTCAATGAATCTTTTAAGATTATGGTGTTGCCCCCCTGCTATCACAGGCAGCTACAACAGCTGCTACATTTTTTTTTTTCCTGGGCCATGACCTACCCAGCTGCTTTGCTGAAGTGGGAACACTGGTGCATACATGCTAAATGAATTTTAGAAGTTTCCTGAGGAGCTAAGCTCAGTGTGTTACATTCAGCTGAGGGGCTGTGTAAGCATGCTGACAGCACCAGGCAGCAGTAGTAAAATAGGCATGGGGTTGCCCACTTGCAGGGCTGGGGTTGGTCTAGGTACGTCTGCTCACAGAAGTGGAAACAGGCAGGAATGCAGCTGGATTCAGGCCATAGGTGGTGCTAAGAAGATCAGCAAAGTCTGAAAGGAGGTTAACTTCCACTTTCAACCAAGTTACCTGCAATATCTTTCCAAAAGTCTCCCTTGCATCTGTCCAATACCATTTTTCCTGTAAGCATCTACCAAAAGAAAGACATATTTGGAGAGCAAAATAAAGGTGAACTACCTGAATATCATTTGTAATTACTAATTACTGTATTACTAATTGTAATTACTAATAAAAATTGATTACACACTCACTGATGAGCAAACACATGCAAGCCCCTTATATCCTATAAGTCTAGGGAACTGAGACAGATTCTAAATACATGGGTTGTAATTTACAAAGGTGAAAGAAAAAAAGATAGGATGTGGAAACTCATTGAACATAAAAAAGTGTGACGAAGAAACAAAATACTTAGGAAAATAAATTTGAAAGCAAAATTTACATATATGTTTTTTAAATGAAAGGCAAGTAAGATGTTTTTATAAACTTTATTGCCCTCTATATGCTTCTTAATATTTTGAATAATTGGAAAACATGGTGTAATCTGACTCTTGAAATGAAGCCATTGGCAAACCGCCTCTTCCTTTGTGAAGAGTGCATTAAGTTTAAATTCTTTTGAAAGATTATAGCAATAAAAAAGGAAAAAGGAGTTTTCATAAATGGTGGTTTCATAAAACTCAAACCTAACTTATAAGAAGGACAATATGGAAAAATTGGAGTAGGGGCAAATGTTTACTCTGAGGTTATATGTAACTACTTGAGCATCTACAATGCCAATATCTAGAGAAAAAAAAAAAATCAGACCTAAACTAAAAAGGGATTATATACAATTTAATTAGTTAAAGTCACCGGTAGCAGAGAACTGGAATCATGTTCTCAGGCCTGATTTTCTCTAGAGCTGAAATGGGATTGTACAGTAACAAAGATCAGTCTTCTTTTTATTTCATTGCAGAAACGGATGAACAGTAATGAAAGTGGAAGAAAAAGGATATTAGGGGTCTAAAAACTAATTGTGTAAATACATACAGTACCAGAGAATACTCCTTTTTTCCCTCACAAGTTTTCTGTGATGCTAAGTCAGTCATTTAAATCAACCTTCTATGCAGTTCCTAAAAGTAATATAAGACCTAACCGTATTTTCCAGTTTCTAAAATTAAATATTTATTTTTTTATCACAGCATAAATACTTTCCTATACAGTAGCTTTCCTCATCCAGAAATAACAGACAATTCTTTTAATGGTAGCAGTTCCAGAGATTTCTTTTCCTGATACGTTCTGGTATGAAACCGCATCTTCTCTAAATCCTTATTAGGTCATGAAATTTATAGAACCAGAGCGTAAAAATGATAAAAAGATGTAACATTTAAATTGTTCCTTTTGGTTTCTGCCCATCCTAATTTTTACACATTCTAAAATAGGTATTTCTACAGCTGCTCCCAAACACTGGATCTTTCAGACTATCATTAGTTCGATGAAGACAGTGCTAGGAAACACAAAAACAGTTCAGTGTCCACT